>PVJI01015608.1:0-40652 GCA_004026765.1 Micronycteris hirsuta
CTCCCCCCACTTAGTTCTGTCCATGTGTCCTCTACAGTGATTCCTGAAAACCCTTCTCCCCATTGTCCCCTCCCCCCTCTCCCCTGTCTATTGTTAGACTGTTCTTAATTTCGGTGTCTCTGGTTATGTTTTGCTTGCTTTCTGCTTTTGTTGGTTATGATCCGGTTAAAGGTGAGATCATATGGTATTTGTCCCTCACTGCCTGGCTTACTTCACTTAGCATAATGCTCTCCAGTTCAAAGGGGCAGAAGCATAAAATGGAATAAAAATAGCCTCTTCAACAAATGCTGTTGGGAAACCTGGATGGCTACCTGCAAAAAAATGAAACCCGAGTACCAACTTACACCATACACAAAAATAAATTCAAGGTGGATAAAAGACTTAAATGTAAGTCATGACACCATAAAAGTTCTAGAGGAAAACATCGGTAGGAAAATCTCAGACATTCCACGCAGCAACATCTTTATTGCCATTTTATTATTCATCGTTTTGATCTTCTTTTTCTTAAATAAGTTCCCTTAACATTTCATATAATAATGGTTTGGTAATTATCAAATCCTTTAGTTTATTCTAGTCTGGGAAGCTCTTTATCTGCTTTTCGCTTGTAAATGATAGCTTAGTTGGGTAGAGCAATCTTGGCTGTAGGTCCCTGATTTTCATCACTTTGAATATTTCTTGCCAGTTCCTTCTAGCCTGCTAAATTTCTTTTGAGACATTAACTGACAGTCTTATGGGAATTACCATGTAGGTACCTAACTGCTTTTCTCTTGCTGCTTTTAAGATTCTCTCTTTATCTTTAACCTTTGGCGTTTTACTTATGATGTGTCTTAGTGTGGGTCTGTTTGCGTCCATCTTGTTTGGGACTTTCTGTGCTTCCTGGACTTGCTGTCTATTTCCTTCACCAAATTATGGAAGTTTTCTTCCATTGTTTTTTCAAATAGATTTCTAATTTATTGCTCTTTCTGCAAGATATATGCACAAATATATTCACAAACTATATGTAAGATGCTAATTGCAATATTTTAATCATACCCAAAAAAGCCCCCAAACCAATAACTAGTGACAGAACATGGAGAACCAAAGTCTCTTAATAGAGTCAAATTACTAGCATTGTTTTTGTTAGAGGCTTGATGATAGGTGAAAAAACAAGAATCAAATATCAAAATCAAGTTCAAGGTCAGCACCCAAATAGCAGAAATCTTGACTATATGTACAGAAAGAACAATGGTACCTTGATCTTTCTATCTCCCCTGCCCTGAACTCAGAGTGCTGGACCAATGGCCAAATGAGGTTATTGGTGATTTTTTTCATTCTTTGTACTTTTCTGGATACTCTAAGCTTTCTAGGAGCATATGTTAATTTTAACGAGTTATATGTCGTATCTTTATCAATATAGAAATAACATCTGGATTTTACAAATTATTCCACATTCATAAAGCATTTTTTCTTTTTTCCACTGGATGGCAGCATAAGCACATCAAATGCATAGCAAAAATTGAGGCTGCATGGTCTGAAATTGAACTTGTCTATATACAGTTCAGTAATTTAAAAATTTTAATTTATTGATCGATTAGAGAGAGAGAGAGATTGATTTGTTCCACTTATTTATGCAGCCATTGGTTGATGTGTGTATGTGCCATCTCTGGGGGTTGAGCCCACAACCTGCGTGTAACGGGGTGATGCTCTGACTAAGTGAGCTCCCCAGCTCAGGCCGTATGCATTAAATGTATAAATGCATGTATTAATTGGGTAAGACCCAGTTTGGAACTTGAACTATAAATATAGTTATGTAGATTTATTGATATATGTAACTGTTTATAAGATGTTCATTGAAAAAATTATTTTCATCACAGCAAATATCAAAAAAACCTAAAACAAGACACAGAACTTGAAGCAACTGTAGTTTCTGAACAGTATCAAATTACTACTATTTTTTAAAAAGAGGCTTGATGACAGGGGAGCAAAAGTGAAGTATCAAAACCAAGTTCAAGGTTAGCACCCAAATAGCAGAAAAGTTGACTTTAGATGGAAAAATAACTGCACCTTTATCTTTCTATATCCCCTGTGCGGGAACTCAGAGAGCTGAACCAAGGGCAAAGTGAGATTACCGGTGATTTTTTGTTTATATATTTTTTTGTATTCTAAATTTTCTAAAATTACCATGTATTACTTTTTTTTAAAGATTTTATTTATTTTTATTTTAGAGAGAGGGGAAGGGAGGGAGACAGAGAGGGAGAGAAACAGCAATGTATGGTTGCCTCTCACATGGCCCTCATGGGGACCTGGCCTGCAACCCAGGCATGTGCCCTGACGGGGAATCGAACCGGGACCCTCTGGTTCCCAGCCCGCGCTCAATCCACTGAGCTACACCAGCCAGGGCACCATGTATTACTTTTTATGAAGTTATATGTAGTACCTTTATCAATATATAAAGAACACATCTGGATTTTATGAATTTTTCTATTTTCATAAAGCATTTCTCTATTTTTCCACTGGGTGGCAGCATAAGCATATGAAATAAATAAAAATGACTAGGGTGTTTGGCTTGAAATTGGAATTATTCTACATTCATGAAGCATCTTCTTTCTTCCACAGGATGGCAGCATAAGCACATCAAATAAATAGCAAATTTGGTTTCAACACATTTGGTCTGAAATCGAACACGCCTGTTATATAGTTCAGTGATTTAAAAAATTTTTTAATTTATTGTTTGGTTTTAGAGAGAGAGGAAGGAGAGAGAGCTAGTGAGAGTGAGAGAGGCGGTGAGAGCTGGAAAGAGAAGTAATGAGTTTTGTTCCACTTACTTATACATGTATTGGTTGCTTCTTGTATGTACCCTGACTGGGGATCAAACCCACAACCTTGGTGCATCAGGATGATGCTCTAATCCAGGGGTGTCAAACTCATTTTCACCAGGGGCCACATCAGCCTCACAGTTGCCTTCAAAGGGCCGAATGTAATTTTAGGACTGTGTGCATGTAACTACTCCTTAACTAGGGGCAAGGATCTCGGCACTGCCGCTGGGAACAAGATGCCGGGTGGGATAAAACAAGGTGGAGGGCTGGATTCGGCCACGGGCCTTGTGTTTGCCACCTGTGCTCTAAATAACTGAGCAACCCAACCCGGGCAATACGTAATAAATTTATGAATGCATGTACCCACTGAGCAAGACCCTGTTTGGAATTCACACTATAGTTACGTAATTTTACATATATATTATATATAAGATGTTCATTGAAAAATTTTTTTCATCATTGCAAATAACAAAACAAAAATCAAACACAAGAAACAAAACTTGAAGCAACCAATCTCTGAACAGGGTCAAATTAGTATTTTTCTCTAAGAGTCTTGATGATATGGGAGCAGAGCAAGAATCAAGTATCAAGACCAAGTTCAAGTTGAGCACCCAAGTAATTGAAAATCTGACTTTATATGGAAGACTAACTGCACCTTGATCTTTCTATCTCCCCTGCCCAGGAACTCAGAGTGCTGAACCAAGGGCAAAGTGATATTATCGGTGATTTTTTCATTCTTTATGCTTTTCTGGATACTCAAAATTTTCTATCAGGAGCATATGTTAATTATTAATAACTTATATGTGGTATCTTTATCCATATATAGAACGCATCTGGATTTTATAAATTATGCTACATGTATGAAGCATTCCTCTATATTTCCACAGGGTGGCAGCATCAGCACATGAAATAAATAGTAAAAATGGCTTCAGGGTATTCTATATGAAACCAATTATTCTACATTCATAGAGCATTCTCTATTTTTCCACTGGGTGGCAGCATAGGAACATTAACTAAATAGCAAAAAATAGGATATTTGGTCTGAAATGGAATCTGCCTAATTTATGAATATTTCAGTGATTTCACTTTTTTTGCAGAAACAAATTAGTCATTAAATTGTTTATTTTTCTGATAAGATGATTTTAGATGAATTGTAAAAATTGATATATAGGAGAAAGCATGTCACCTCTAGTCACATTACTTGGATATAGACAAGGTTGACAATCTGGTATTTATTTTCATGTTTATAGATATGTGTTGAAAAGAAGAAGTGGCACAGTTTTAAATACAATGTGCCCTATATACAATTGTTTTCTAATTTACCCTTCTCATCAAATGTGTCTTGAGGATGTCCCTGTTTTCCTAAATTATTAGATATGGTCGTTTTTATAGTTTGTCTGGTGTTACCAGCCTGTGGACACATTGTGACTTGTTTAACTGGTTTAAATTGGCCAGGTAGGCTTTTAAAACTGGTGTTAAATTATAAAAGCTTTCTCAGGTACACAATACACATGGAAAGAAATAATAGTTACCTAATTAATCAGTACTCATATTTGATACATTTTCATTTTTACCATTTGCTTCACATATTTTTAAGAGAGAAAAGTTTACAGGTAGAGTTGAAGGTGTCTCAGTCCAATTAATTTCTATCTTTCCACCCTACTGTCACCTCTAGTCTGAAGTTGGATTTCCATTTTCCCATTCTTGATCTCAGGCTTTAATTCAAGAGTTTGTTCCATAAGCAATATAGGATTGTCTGAGTATTTAAATTCTACACATAAATGTAATTGTGAGTGCGTATTCATTATTCACTTAACACGATTTCAGGATTTACCTGTGTTGATACAGACCTAGTTAATTTTACCTGCTCTATTATCATCTATAAATATAATGTATTAACCCTCCCCTGTTGGTGCGCATTAGGTTGTTTCTAGTAGTTGGGAGCCCCTGCTCTCCTGATGGGGCAGGTGTGCCTGGTTAGTCTGGGAGCTGTGCCTAGAGAAGAATGAAGGGCTCATTCAAGAGGCGCCCTGCCAAAGTACTCCAGTTTATAATTCAGCCAGTCGTGAAACGAGTCCCATTTCCTCACATCCTATGTGTGGTATGAGGCATGGCTTTCTTACCGCATCTTCAAGGTTAAGCATCTTTTCACACTCATTAGCCAGCAAGTTTTGTCTTTTGAGCATTTCCACTCCGTACCCTTTGCTTATCATCCACTTGAGTTGTGTGTGTTTTCTCACTGACTTGTACAATAGGTTTTTTTTTTTACATATTTCTGATTCAGACGGGGTTCCTTAAAGGGAGCATGTGGTACGCGCAGACCCGGTAGTTTAAGGTGAACTTAATGGAGGGGCTATTTACAAAAGCAGGGGAAGGTTCAGGAAATCAGCGAGGGGCAGTGCAGTATCCACAGTGGGCAGCAGGCGGCAGCGTTCACCACCTCGGGCCAAAGTGGCCCGGTAAGTATTGGGCAACAATTCTCCCAGGGTTTCTGGGCGTTTCCGCCTGGTCTGGCTCTTCTGAGCAAAGGGCGCTGGGAAGCTTTGTTCAAAGATGATTGGATAGCAGCCAGCCTTGAGAGCTGGAGATAGTGGACATAATAAAGATAAAGAACTAGCCCTCCGGGGAGACACTGCAGGATCCTAAACCCTTCTCCTTCCCATCCGTGAGACCTTTGCTCACCTCCCGGGGAAACAGACCTGGAGAGCCCTCCCCTAGGCCCCTCAGGAGATTTGCTTGCATTCCGGATGGCGGCATCTGTCTGCAGGGGAGGATGGGCAGGCCTGAGGCAGCCCAGATAACAGCCGAGTTTCCTAACTCAGAGCTCCTCTCCCGACCTGCCTCCTCCCACCGGGGCAGGTGAACATGGGCCCTTTGTCACGTAGCCCTGAGGGAACTGTAGAGCTGGGTACCAACTCGAGATATCGCTCTGGCTGCTGCTTTTTGCTGTAACAGCCTGAGTCTCTGACCAGGGCTCCGGTGCCTTCCGTCAGGGTATGTCCCTGAAGCTGGGCAGGTTGACTGGTCAGTTTGCAAGAGGGCAAAACCTCAGAGCCCTCACAGTTTCTGACTTCACAGAAGTGAGCAGAGCCCAGGGAAATGTAACTGTTTTAACAGGAGCTAAGTTTCCGTGGTGGGACCCAGGCAGCTCTGTCCACAGGGCAGGAGCCAGGGCAGTAAACACACACCACCTGCCTTCTGGGCTCCCCCGGTGCTCCACCTGGAAACCAGTGGGGACTGGAGCACCTGGCTCAGGTCACACAGGTCAGCCTCGCAGGCGCAGAGCAGGTTGGACAGGTGGAGGTTGGACAGGGGCACAGGAAAGCCTTCAGGCACGGTAAATGGTCTGGTGCTTTGCAAATTTCCTCTTTCGCACTACGGCTTGCCTTTCCTACGGAAACATGGTCTGCTCGATATTGGCTTTTTGATATGCATTCAGACTTGCTGAATGTACTTGTACCTGGTCCATATTGGTAAATGTTCCATGTGTGCGTTGACCAATTATTGTATGTTGGCTTCTGAGTATGGCCGCTAGCTCAAGATAAATGGCAAGAGTAATAGAGACTAATTGGAGCAGGGTGTGTGCAGGAATTGTTAAAATAAAAAATGAAGAGTCGAGCTACAATACTGCACAATAAGAACAGGCAGGAGTCCCAATGTCTGCCATGGCAAGTGTCAGAAACCATGACTTCTCTAGGTCAGGCAGTGAGGATATGTAGATCTCTTTTCATCAGAAGTCCATATGTGGCAGTATCCAAGGTTGGTGGAATCACCAGCTTCCTGGTGGCATGATGGACCTAGACTCGACCATTTCTCTTCTCTGTTGTCCTTATTTTACTCATGTTGGGAGCAAGACATTTGCAGCCATTCCCAGTAAGTCATCCAAAGAGATAAATATTGTCGTTGGATGACTCTCTTAAAAAGAGAAGAAACTTCTCTCAGAAGCCCTCCTATCAGGTTCCCTTCATCTCTCAGTGGCTAGAGTTGGGTCACACTGGCTTTCCTGAAAACATCACTAACAAGGCAGAAGGTAACAAAGTAGTCATATTGAGTTCATTCTTGAAGCAGGAGAAGGAGCTGGCTGTCCCTTTCCCAAACGTGCCGTGCAGTTGCGGCGGGTGCGCCACGGGCAACGTTTGGACTCTTAGGTAGAAAGTCGAGTGAGTGGATGCTGGGTAGACAACCCAAAGGCTCCCCTACAGGGGAGATCAAATTAAAGCTAACTGCAAACTCCACAGTAGGAAACAAACAAGCCCATTGGGAAACAAGCAAAAGACATGAAGAGACATTTCGCAGAAGAGAATAAACAGATGGCAAACACATGAAAAGATGTTCAACATCACTAGCCATTTGGGAAATACAAATTCAAAGTACAATGAGATATCATTACACAGCTATCAGAAAGGCTAAAATAGAAAAAAAAAATAGTGGCAACGCCAACTGCTGACTAGGATGGGAAGAAACCAGACCATTCATAATAGTCAAATGTAAAATGGTAAAGTCACTCCCCATCTTGGTAGTCACTCCACATCTTTTATTCCTATGATGGTGTGAAAACCCCAGCCCTTAATAGTGCCGGTCTATATTGGGATACAGTCCCCTTCTGACCCAGGAAAGTGCTGTTTCTCTCTAGCTAGTTTGTGTAGTTCATATTTGTATTATATTTTATACAACATGTCTATGTATTTGCAGAAATATGAGGGGCATGGGATGCATTACTCAATCTGCCCAATTGCCAGAACTGAAAGTTGTAGTCTGTTTCCAATTATTTAATATTATAAATAATGCTATGATGAATATCCTTGCCCATTAATCTTTATGCACATCTCTGGTTATTTTCTTTGGAGAAAAGCCTAGAAATGGTCAGAGTATGAACATTTTTAAGGTGTTTGATATATATAATGTCCCATTGCCAACCCCAAAGAATGCCCCACTTTACATTCCCTGTGAATTCCTGTTTTCCTGCACCCTCTCTGACATTTGGGAACTTTTAAAAATTTACCATTTCGTTAGATAAAAAATAAAGTGTGAAAACAGTATTCTTTACATTTTAACTGGTTAGAAAAATATCAAAAGAAGAATAAAATTGTGTGACATGTGAAAATTATATGAAATTCAGATTTCAGGGCCAATAAAGACAGTTTTATTGGCACACAAAAATATCCATTCCTTTGTAAATTGTCTATGGCTCCTTTAAGCTACAGCAGTAGATGAGTTTTTTCTAAAGAGACTATGGGCTGAAATACCTAAAATATTTACAATCAGTCCATTTTCAGAAAAGATTTTCAAGCCTTTGTTCTAGATAAAATCAGATACATTGTAGTACAGTCAGACCATGGTACTGACACCGTCACTGAGACCAAGTGAATTGCAACTACACGCAATGATATGAATGAACTTCACAAACATACAGTTGAAAAAAAGAACCCAGAGACAAAAATAATATGGGTAGTAAGTATCCTGTTGATGGAACATTTAAAAACAGGCAAAACCGACCTTCACTGATAGAAGTCAGGAGAGTGGTAACCGTGGCCAGAAGAGGCCATGAGGGGGTATCGCCGGTGCTGATCTGGGTGCAAGTTAGATGGGTGAGTTCACTTCGTGAAAATTCCTTGAGGTCCACGCTTATGATCGGTGCATTTACCTGTGGGTAAGTGATACTTCAACAAAAATTATAGAAAGAAAAATGATGAAGGTGGGGGCACCCCTTGGTCACATCTGGGACCATATAGTTAAATCAAAGCAGGCCAACAGTTATTGATTGATTGATTTTGAGAGAGAGAGAGAAACATCAATTTGTTGTTCAACTTATGTCTGCACTCATTGGTTGATTCTTGTACGTGTCTTGACTGAGGATCAAACCCGCAACCTTGGCATATCAGGATGATGCTCTAACCAACTGAGCGACCCGGCTAGGGCAAAGCAGGCCAACATTTCTTCTGCATTTTCTCACTTTCTGTTTCTTAGTTCTTCTATGTTTTAGCTTTCATTGCTTTCCATCCTTACCACCTCCCGTTGCCCCCACGTTCGGGGGAGGAACTCCTCTTAGGAAGTAGGTTGGTGTTATAGAGGTCTATGCATTTGTGACAGATATTTTTTGCTGTGTAACAAATCACCTCCAAAATCAATGGCTTAAACAACAATATTTTGTTGTCTGCCCATTATTCAGTGGGGCAGGCATGGCTCAGCTAAGAGGTGCTTCTGCTGTGGTCATGCCCGGGGCTGCACAGCTGTCTAGGATGGGAGGCACATGGAACCTTAACTTACAGAGTTTGACTTCTCAGTGCTCCTTCCCACGTGGCTGTCCTAGGCGGCCCTTAGCATGACGGGCTCCGGGTATTCAGGCTCCTTACATGGCAGCTAACTTCCAAAAGCAAGAATATGGAAGTGCCACTTCTCTTGAGCCTGGGGATGGAAGTCCTAGACCATCACTTCCACCATATTAGATTGGGCAAGTAAGTCACGAGGTGTGCTCATTCAACACGAGGGCAAATGGACCCCCTTTCTTGACATGAACAACAGAAATGCATTTGTGACCTTCTGGAATCTACCCAGAACTTTATCTAGGGTGATAGAAGCTGAGCTGTCTGGAACCTACCACACTTCCTAGGGTGCTAGAGCCTCAACCGATTACAGTAGATATGCCCCGCCCCCTCCATGGCATGGGAGACTTCCGTCGACCCATTAATGTAACATGTTTCTGTTCCAACCTTCCAAGTGCCACTTGTACTAACTCAGTAACAAATAACCACATAATTTAATAATTTGTAGAGACAGTTTATGGAATTAATTGAATTGGAACTTGTCAGCTTTTCACTGAAAATAAATGCCATGATCTACTCTGTTGAGCGTGAAACTCAAGCAACACAGCATTACCATAACAGCGCCACTGCCTGAGCTCTGGGCTGGACCGATGCTTCCTAAACTTTAATGTGCGTGGGAATCACCTGGGGCTCCTGTTAAAAAGCACTTTCTGATTCCATAGGTGTGGAGTGCGGCCTGATTGTGCGGCTCTGTGGGCCACAGAGTGTGACGCTTACCGTGGTTGGGCACAATCAGACCACATTGTAATTCAATCAGTTGGAGGTCAGTACCTTTCCAAAGCACACACTGGTGCAAACACCCCCTGGTTAAATTGGCTTAGAGTTAAGCTGGTCCTTTATAAGAAACATAAATCAGTCGGCTAGGGATGAAATAATGTATTCAGATGACAACCAATCACACACACATACACACACACAAATCTATAAGGGGATGAGAACATGACAAAGGCAGAAAATTGGATTCAGGTTCGTGCACAAAACCAGAAAGGCAAGTGCTTTAGGAGGAATGCAACTCGAATCATATCAGACCTTATCGGCTTTGAGCAGACTCTGGAGGGCTGCGCAAGCTTTCTGAGTTTGGGTGGAATGTATTTGATAAACAATATTGGTATTTGATCATGTTATTGACATAGGGTTGCAAAGATGGACTTGTGATTTTTTGAATGTAAGCACTGTAATTTGGACATTGTACAGCCCTTCAGAAGTGGTGATTACTGTTCTCAAAAGCGGTGTGTGTGTATGCAGACAAAAAGATTTATTTAGTGTTACCAATGTCATAGTTGACTTATTTAAGTTATGAATTCAGATACCTAGTCTTTCTATAACCTTTTAAGTTCAGCCTAGAATCTTCATTATTCTTTGCTTTAAAATTCATTTTTAAGTCTAGCAAACAATAGCAATGACTTTTAAGGGGGCTTTGGAAAATACTTGATTCCGCTTACAAAGTTAGTTAATTCAACGCTTCCATGAACTTCCAAGTACATTTAAAACTCTTAGTGTACTGCACTCGGTTGTCTTCTTCATCGCTTCGATTGTCTCAGTTAACAAATACACTCCCAAGTAGGCAAATAACTTTTAAATCCAATAAATTAGACTCATAAATACAGTGAAACTTAAGTTCTCTTAAAATGTGCCGCTCTTCTATATAAAATTAATTTTCAACTACAATCCTAAGTTTATACTAATTATCCAATTGTACACTTTACAATGGTTTCCAAAGCTCAGAAATTCCTTGAAACTTTACAAAAGCCAAAAATGTCAACTATGCACACATTCCTTCTTCACCTCAAATGCGAACCCTATAGTTTCGAGTCTCTGAAAGCTTCTGTACTTTTCCTAAATGCCCCTGGAGCTCGGAGAGGCACCCTCATTGCGGTGGTAGTCACCATCCTGTGGCTGGCCTGCACACACGCCCTGGATCTGGGCTGGCCCCTGGCTAGATTCTTGTCAGTGACCCTAATGGGCCACTTGAAGCCTATTAATGATTGCTATGTCCACAATGCTCTGCTTCCCAGGGGGTGGCCTCAAGACCCTGACCCTTAGTTTGAAGCTGTACCCATTATTGACTCTTCCATGTACCCAGGGACACTTCTAGGACGGGCAGCTTGACCCCTGGACTGGATTTTGCATTTATGTGTTCTCAAAATATGTACTTTCCCTCCAGCTCTAAAGACCTTTGCTCTCCAAGAATCGTAAGATACCCTTTTATCTGCTAATAAGGCCTTCGGAATCCCTGGAATCTTTCTAGATGCTTTGATAAGATTGGGTTTGGATCTTAGGGCCAAATTGACTCAGAGGTGGTGGTGTTTCCTTCCTTAGAGGCATTTCGTATCTCAGTGGTGTTTTTATGACTTCAACAGGAGCACGTACTTTTTAGGATATTGCAAATTATAGAGTAGTCCTGCCCTCCCCCCATCCTTGCTTTCTGAGGTGGAGCTTTTGGCAGGTGCTTAGGTCATGATGGTGGGGCCTCAGGAATGGCATCCATGTTCTTTTACGTATTTATTTTTAAATTTTAAAAAATACGTCTATTGATTTTAGACATGGGGGGTAGAGAAAGAGAGAGAGAGAAATATTCATGTAAGAGAGAATCATGGATTGGTTGCCTCCCATACATGCCCCGACTGGGGATTGAACCCCCAACCTAGGTATGTGCCCTGACTGGGGATCAAACCTGCAACCTTTTGGTGTACTGGGTGAGCCCCAACCAACTGAGTCACACTGTCCAGGGCAGGATCAGTGTTCTTTGAAAAGAGACCTCACAGGGCCCTGGCTGGTGTGGCTCAGTGGATTGAGTGCAGGCTGGGAACCAAAGGGTCCTGGTTCGATTCCCAGTCGGGGCACATGCCTGGGTTGCGGGCTAGGTCCCCAGTGAGGGCCATGTGAGAGGCAACCATACATTGCTGTTTCTCTCCCCCCTCTCTGTCTCCCTCCCTTCCCCTCTCTCTAAAAATAAATTTTAGAAAAATCTTAAACAAATTTTTCTAAAAAAAAAGAGACCTCACAGGGCTCCCTTGCCCCTTCTACCCTGTGAGACACAACCAGAAGTGTGTGACCCAGAAGAGGGTCCTCTATCAGCCCTGCCCACACTTTAATCTTGAACTTCCAGCCTCCAGACCTGTGAGAAATAAATTTCTGTTGTTTGGCCACCCTGTGTGTTACGGTATGTTGTGAAAGCAGCCCGCATGGACTAAGACAGGGGCCCGTATTTTCATTTTGTACCATAAAACGTAGACCCCAAATTATGCAGCCAGTCCTGAGTATGGACACCAGGAAAATCCAATCAGGCCAAACTCCAGCATTGCTTACAGTGTGGTTGGCTTGGAACTGGCTTTGTGCCCATTTCTACTTCCATGCTAGGTAAGTCTGGCTGAACTTCATGGAGACACGGCCTACAGCTGAGTGACAAACAGATCCAGGCTCTTAAATGTGCTTGTGCAGAGTGAGTGCAAGGGCTTGGTACCTCTTAGCTGAAAACTATGCCCCTGTTGATTATGAGGTTGAGTAGTGAGAACACTACGCAGATGGCTCTCTGAATCAATGTTGTCAAATCACTTTTCTTGGTTGCCACATGCCCACCGTCTTCTGTGCGTGTAATACAGGGCTTCGCAAACTGATGGGGCCAGGCTGGGCTTTTCGATGAGCTCCCCCAGTGTGCTAATGTTGCATGAACCACTCTGTGAGCAGAACGAATCCTAGAAACAGAGCAGCTGGTGATGGAGTTAGGGGTGTGATGGGTCATTCATGTGCCAAACTGACCCAGCCATGGAGGGCCCAGACCTTGGGTCAAATGTGATTCTGGGTGCATCTGTGAGGGTGGTTCGGGTTGGGCTGAACCCTTGAATCAGTAGACTAAGGATCACAGAGGTGGGCGGGCCTCACCCAATCAGTGGAAGGCCCCATCCAAACAGAAAGATTCCCTCTCCCACGCGCTGCCCTGCCTGACTGATTGAGCTGGGACAGCAGTGTTTTCTGCCTTTGGACTTGAACTGAAACATCGGTTCTTCCTGCCGGCCTTGGACTGGAACTATGCCATCGGCTGTCCTGGGTTTCCAGTTTGCTGACTGCAGATCTTGGGACTTGTCAGCCTCCAGAATCACGTGGGCAAATTCCTTATAATGAATCTTGATATTTACACACACACACATGCACATACACACACACCCTATTGCCTCTGTTTCTCTGGAGAACCATGACCACTACGGAGCTCCGATGGGGTAGCCGAGCTTCCATACGTGCTAGTAGGGCCCCTCCCTCCAGTCATGACAACTAAAAATGTCTCCAGACACTGCCAAATGTTCCCTGGGGGGCCACAGTCACCCGGTTGACAACTACTGATATATAACCACCATCTCGGGTTGTTGCTCTAGGATCGAGTGAGGTTACATGTGTTCCAAAACTGTTCCATTCATGCTACAAAAGAGACTAATTTATAACGCTAGTGTCATCAAATGAAAAAAAAATTGTTAATGACCCAGAGACTGTTCATTTCTGTGTTGGCTAAATCCTGCTTGTTTCCGTAAGCCTGAGACTTCCAAGCTGCTCTGCTTGGCTCAGAAAGCAGAGGTCTGCAGTTTAAGAATCTGTTTTTCCAAATACACAGGGGACCAGAGTCATAATCCTAAACAGGAGAGAATGCAGCCAGGAGGAAGCATTTTGTAGTATGCTGGCTCATGGCAGCTGTGTCTTCCTGAAATGATGGTTTGCCTGGAATCCATTTCCAATGGGCTTGTTAGCATTTTGTTGAACATAACCCCCGGGTTGCAAAGGAAAAGAAGTAAAAATGTAGCTTTATGAGCGGAGACCTGGACATGAAGGAGGTGGGTGACTAGGAGTGTTCTAAGTTTGGGAGAGAAACTGGTCTAGTGTTTTTTAAAATCTGGATTTTAATCACCCAGGTACAAATGGAGTCCGCCTACAATATGACGGCCATGGACCGATTCCAAGGACATTGCTCTGCTCTGAGAAGCCGACACTGAGCAGGATAAAACACTAAAATGGACCAAACACAGACTGCCTGGCTTAGCCACACAGCTGACTCTTCCGGAATACCCTGCATCTCTTTGCAGCAGAAGATTAGCAAAGGAGAAAAACCCTTCATCTCCAGACGACGGGATGCATCCACACAAATCAAGGAAGTCCCATGTGAGAAAAGTGCTCCCAGCCTCCCCATCCACACATCAAATCTAAACAACGGCTTTTCCGATCACAAGTCAAATAAGTGTCTAAAGTTAAAGAGATAAAGGCATGAAATAAAGGCTCCAGAAATAACCCCACCCCTTCCCCATTCCAATTCCCGAGCCGAGGGTGGGGAGGGGGAGAGGTGTGGACTTAGGGACCTCCGCATTTCTCTCTTCCTTTGCAGTCCCTAAACCAGCAAGACAGGAATTAGCGAGAATTACATCTAATCTCCTCCCAAGTGTGTGGATTTGCATTATTTAAATACATGGGAAGCGCCCACAACCGAGTAATTATTACAGCATTTGAAGAATGCCAAACAATGAGCCATTTCTTCTTCAGACCCAATCTGGCCCATTTCCGTTTTCCTCTTAGCACATTGTACAGAGTTACCCAATGTGTCACTTCCTAGAACACTTGATTGTTTACACAAGTAAGCAAGAACTTCTTTGGCAGTATTTATTTCTCTCATTTTAGACACGATGATTGCAGCCTTCCCGGTGCTCTCCTTTCTAGAAGCCTCTCAAGTATTGAATGTGCATAGATGCAATTTTGTACCTTCCTTTTTAAAACAAAGCTTACCCTTTGGGAAGAGGGGCAAAGAGAAAAGACTGAATCCAATTGAGAGTAAAAAAATCTTCAAACTCTGTACTTGCTTGTTTGACATGCAAGGAGTGTGCTGGATTTACTCCTTAACAAGCATTTTTAAAGAAAATATTCTGCAAGGGATTTCCCAGAGGGTCTGCGAGGAGGACGAGTATTTGCATTTAGATTACCCAGAGCCCAAGCGGATTTTTCCTGAGCCATTTTTCCATCAGAAATCTTGGTGGGAGGAGAGGTCACTACAATGTTTGTACTTTTGTCGTTGGCGAGGCTGAGGTTTTCATATGGAGGCAATAAAGAATGCATAATTGTGCACTCAGCTAAGACGAAAGATTCCTTCCCCTACAGTGTGTTGTGTGTGCATGTGTTTTTTTGTCCAACACGGAAAGCCCCACTTGACTATAAGAAAGACAGGCCTTATTCTCCCTAACAATGAACACACGCACACACGATTTTCCAGCTTATGGCGAAACCGTGGAGTTAAGAGACCCTTACCCCCTCCCAACTTCTCCTCCACCCCAACCCACCCCGCACAGGTCTCTAGGCACAATCAGCAGCTGCCTGGACAAACATTACAAGTCAAAAGGATTAATGGTCCAGTAGGCAGGCCTTGGTCACCTCAGGTTCTGGCATCTTCCAAGTTGGCTTATTTTAGGAAGACAAATGCAATGAGCCTCCTTCATTTATCTGCGTCAGAGCGGTCCAGGGGCTGCAGATAAAGCTTCTTCATTGACGTCTACATTCTGTCGTCTCTGGCAGGCAAATGCCATTAGGGCTACCTGTAGATGTTGTTTTGATGATCAAATGATTCGTATTTGCTAAGTGCTTGGAAGAGAGCCAGGGAAGCAGACTCTCTTACGTCAGGCCTCCTCAAAGCAGTGCGTGAGCTGGGGGTTCTCATGCAGGTGAGTGACTGATTAGGGATGCTGGCCGATGCGGGCATGGAGGTAGGCTAGGGCGGGGAGGAGCTAGCAAAGCCACCGTAGCCCTTGGCAGCTCTCGAGTATGGGGTGCACTAGCGTTTGTCCCACCAGGGCAAGGGAGTTGGGCTGTCATAGTGCAGAACGGGTCCCTGCTGGGCGGGCGGGCCATTTTAGACATCTGCCAGCCACTGGCGATCCTCTGAAGGGGTGCAGCCCCAGCCATAGGGATCTGGGCTGGGCGCTGCATTTGCTACGTTTGTAAATTTGCTGCATTTGTAAACTGACAAATGTTTGATGACAGCAGCTCCACGTGCGGAGGAATAAGGGCTCAGAACTCAGGAATCTGAAGACCTGAGCCCTGGTGACTTGGTTTTCTCATCCAAGACACCTTCCTTTTGGTCTCACAAGGCCTCCCGAGTCTCCAATTTGAGGTTGGCACCCTGGCTTCATCTGTAGACAAGTCAAAGTCCTAAGTGCTTATTTCTTTGTGTAGTCCCAGACTTGGGCAGTGGGGAGTGCGCAGACTCTGTCCTGTTCTCTGCAGCGCCCCAACACCAGCACAGTGCCTGCACACAGTAGGTTTGCAGCGCATCCTCGCTGCCATTCTGAATGACTACATCACACCTCAGTAAAAGGCCTCAGCTCCTAATGGATGGAGCTTCGGGGGAAGTGGAGTGGGGGAGGAGAGAGAGGAAGAGAGACATTACTTTGTTGTTCCACTTTTAAATGCATTTATTAGTTGATTCTCACATGCGCCCTGCCTGGGGATCGAATCCACAACCGTGGTGTATTGGCGATAATGCTCTAACCAACTGAGCTAACTGGCTAGGGCCCCTTCCTCTTCATTGATGCTTCACAGCTTGCCTTTTCTTCCGGGAGTTGGGAGCTGCTGCTCTGTGGGGGTGTTCTCCCTCTCTTTCCGCCTCCCTCTGTCGAGGCTGGCTGTACTCCAATATGCTCCAGCCCCGTTCAGGGCAATTTCCAGTGGGAGCGCCCAGATTTGTGACATTCTGAGATGACATGATGCCTGGGAGGGCCATGTCAGGTAGTAAGGTGTCTGCAGAGGGTCAGGAAGAGAGGGGAAGAGAAGGCAGTGGCAGCCCTCTGGGCCATAAATCATGCCAATCAGCAGGGCAGATGTCAGAGCATTCCCTGGAACTACACAATCACCAACTATTTGGTTTTTTGATACTCTCCCCACTTTCCCTTGGACATTTCATAACCGTCCAGGTTTCACTAAAAGGACTCCAGTGATGGAATTTCCGGCATATAACAGGCGGGGTGGGGGGGGTGCAGATACTCGGGCAGCAAGGGAGTTTCTGTGTTGTGGTGGGAGGAGGGGAGGAAAGGCCTTCCTTGGATGTGTCCCAATGAGCAGTTTCCATGCCTTCACATTCTTCTTTTTTAAAAACAACTTTCCCCTTCTAAAAGTAATATTACCATTTTGCAAACAAATTGGAAGGTAAATAATTAAAAAAATTCATCCCTCTGAAAGAATGCAAATGACTGAGCATTTTGGACAGCTTCCCTCTAGCCTCTGTCCCCGTGTATCTCCGTTTGGATCCCTGTTGGGAGTTTTTACTAGATAGTTTTGTGTCACTGTAACAGTTTTATAACCTCCCCGATAGTTTCCTGCATTTCCTGACATTAAGTCTTGCAGCGGGGGATCTGGAGCACTAAGTAGCTGGGGGTTTTGGAGCAGGAGAGTACCCTAACTTCGGACTTCAGTTTCCCAGCTACGAGATGTGAGCGGAACATAAATCATCACTGAGGTTTCACGTTTTAGGACTTGTCCTGGCTTCCTCCCCAGCAGGGGCCTACTTGGGTTTCTACTCAAACTATGGGATCCTCCAGACTGGAAAATGGAAATGCTCGGGGCAGGTCAGGGGGCCTGGCCCACAGTGGCGACTCAGGAGTCCTTCTGGGGCTCTCCTGGCAGGGACACGAAGCGGCCACCTGTCCAGCTGTCCTCGTCCAGGTAGTCCTCCCTGCACCACCCAAGAGGACTGGCCTCGGGTTCCTCCTCTAGCTACGAGCTACATCGGTCTCCCGTCGGGGGCTTTACCCACATTCGTGAGACCATCTCGGGTATTCGGGAGACCCAGGGCACAGCCCCCGCCACACCCCAACAGGACAGAGGGGAGGTTCCAGTGGGTGAAGTGAGGTGACCGCCCTCTCCCCCGGGAATTGTTTGGGCCCCAGGAGTCAGCCCCAGGCAGGCCGCGCCTGCAGCCCGGGTGGGACGCCGTCCTCCCGGCCCCCCTTCCTCTCCGCGGTGGCCCGGGGGCGGACGGACGCGGTGGCGCCCATCCTGGCCCCCGTGCGGTTTCCCGGCGAGGCCCGAGGAGGTGGTGGAGCGGGAGGGGAGAGGGAGGAGCGCGTGGGGCGCTGGTGGGGAGGAGTAGCAGTGGGTGGGGGGAGAAGGAGCAGCGGGCCTGGGCGGAGGAGGAGAAGCGGCGCACGGGGTGGGGGCTGGGGGTAGAGGAGGGGAGAGCGGAGGAGCCCCGGGGGAGAATGGAGGCGGAGCAGCTGTGGGAGCTGGAAGGCGTTGCAGCGGGCCTGGGACCGAAGCAGAAGGGGGAGGGGCCGGGGGCGGGGCGGGGGCGGGCCCTACGGACGCCCCGCCCATCGCCGCCGGGCTGCGCCGAGGAACGAAGATGGCCGGGCGCGCCGCGGGAACTGAGGAGTCGCCGGCAGCAGCGGCAGCGGCAGCTCGGGGGTTGTGACTCCACGCGCGGCAGCGAGCAGAGCGACCCGAGCGGAGCGCGCCGGCTGCGCAGACAGCGACGCGCCGGACCAGCGGGCGGCGGGTGGGCGCCTGTGCACGGGCGCCGGGCGGAGGATGCACCGGGCGCGGCGGGCGGCTCCCCGCAGCCGCCCCCGCGCCTCGGGCGCCGGGCCTTAGTGCTGGCTGAGGAGGCGGCGCGCGCGGGGCGGCCGGGCGGCGGCGGGGCCCGCGCCGTCATGCCGTGGCTGAGCGGCGGCCGCCGGCGGCGGCGGGTCCAGACGCGCGAGGCCCCGCGGGAGCTGCCGTCGTCCGCGCAGTCCCCGCGGGAACCGCCGCAGCCCGCGCCCCCCGCCGCGGTTCCCGCGCCCACCGCGCCCTCCGCGGCACCGCTGCGGGCCCGGGAGAGCGCGGAGCTGCCGCTGCCCGCCGGCTGGGAGGAGGCGCGCGACTACGACGGCCGCGTCTTTTACATCGACCACAACACGCGCCAGACGTCGTGGATCGACCCCCGAGACCGGTAAGGGCGGCGGCGGGGGTGCGGGCCCGGGCCCCGTTCCGGACGTCCCATTCCTTGGGCTCTGGGAGAGGCTCGAGGACACAGGGAGGTCCCCGGATCTGGGCGACGAACAGGCGCCCGCACGCCCTCATCTGCGGGGCTCTGGCCGAGGATCGAGGCGCCTCCTCTCCCGGCTTCGAGCCCCGCAACGCGGAGCCCCAGCCTCCTCCCGGTCCTTGCCGCGGCAGACACACTGACTGGGTTCCCTCACGTCACCCGCTGACCGGCGCCTGGGAGCTGGGCGCCTGGAATTTCCTCTCCCGGGGCTGACGGATGGCCCTCTTTTCCTTTTTCCGCCGCGGCCTCGCCCATCCCTGCCGGGCCTCTGCGGCCCACCAGCCCCGGCTGTGGCCCCGCAGGCAGCCCGGCCCCGCGATGGCCAGATGAGCTGTCACCTTGGAGCACGAACGTGCGCCCTGGCTCGGTGGCGTGGGCTCCTTGTCTGGCGGGCTCAGCCTCGTTTCCGTCCGAAGACTGCTGCCAGTCGGGACACCTCCGGGGCTCCCAGTCCTGTGCGAGTTGGGAGAGCCTCTCCCCTAACTGGGATGGTTAGTGTTCTCTGTACGCCTTAAACGTTGAGTGAAAATTCTGATTGAAACAGCCTTGTGTATTGTGGCCAGAATGGATTATGATTAGACCCAGATGCTTTTGGAAAAATCGAAAAACAAGAGTTGGATTCTAGGTTTCCTCTTTGTGCAAGATATGAATAGGGCACTACGTTATCTTATTATTTATGTACATAAATCCTATGCGGTAAAAAAGGGATTCTTGCATTTAATTATGTTCATGTAATGATGATGCTTTTCTTAAACTCTTTCAGTGGTTCAGCTGCTTTTGGAGAGATGCATTTTTCGTGGGATTGGGAATTCTGTTGAACCTGAGTGTTTCCAATGGTTACGTGATATCTTGTCCTGTTTGCAGCAGCTCCTGTCCATTGCTTGGGTGCCAGAAAGGAAATATACTCCAGGTTTCCCAGGGATTTTAAGACTCGAAAAGGCCAAGAGCGGTGACATTGCGCCTGCTTCCTCCTACCTGCGCAGGAAAGGCAGCGCTGCATGGCACTAGCGTTTGAAAATAAACGTTGGAGGAGGGAAGCTGCTCAATTATTGTTTGAATATTTCTCTGGGTTCACATAGGGAGAAACAAAACAAAGCAAAACAAAGCGAAAGGATTGTGGTTCCCCAACATTCCCTCCGAACATTGCAAACTCTGCACTCAGAAACTTAGGTAACACCGGCACAGTTTTATGGGTTAAAAGGATGCTTAGTTATTTTGAAAATCAGGTGAGATCATATTATAATTTTAACCAAAGGCCAGAGCCACAGCTGTTTGATCAAGCCTTGGATGGTTCTGGAATTGCTAGAACTGCTTGGAATGTGGTGCCCTTTTATGCTGTATGTGTGTTAAAAACCCAAACAACTGGAAAATGAACCAATTAAAAATACCGTTTTCCTTAGAAAAGGCTAAGGCTCATTTTATGAGGGTAATATAAAACAGTTGTGGTTACCTTGGAGTGGGAATTCCTGATGAAAAGTGTAAATGTAAAAGTTTCCCTTTTTATGGTATGACTCAGGACATAGGTAAGCAGATCCTACACGAGGCAGCTTGTAGAATCCTCCTTTCTGCGCATTTCATGCACGTTTCCTGTGTCTCTCCTTCCAGAAGTGTGTTACCCAATGACGTTCTCCCCGTTTGCAGACATCGCTTATGTTAGAGATTTTTAAAAAGTCTGGTTTCCAGCGCTTGCCTCGGCAGCACATATACTAAAAAGTCTTGTTTCTAATGCTGAAAGTGTCGTTTGAGTGAACAAAAGTGGATATTTTACATTTTTTTGTAAAGTAAAAACATGTGTATACTTTTATGAGACATTGTTTTTATAGTGAGTGAAAATTCAGCAGGGGACAGCTTGCACTTCAGCTCCCATAATACCTTGCCCGAAATATGTATGGAATGTTCGGCAAGCCACAAACATTTAAGGGGAGTCTCTGAAGGGTGTAAATGGTGTAATACTCATTCTTCTTCTTCTTCTTTCAAAACAGAACCCTGCCGATTTTTATAGGTGACCGGGTACCCTTTAAAGTTGGAATTGTTTTATTATATGGAAAAAACTGTGTTGGAGCATGTTTTCTCCATGTGCATCTGACAGTTAAAACCCCTTTTGAGTTGCCTTTGATTCACACGATCAGAAAACCGTGTTCAAGAAATGAGGGTTTTCCCCCAAGCAGCTCCCAAAGAGAGAACTGACAGGAGAAAAGGCAAATAAATAGGGTTTTAAAGAAAATGAGAAATGAAATTGAAATTATGGAGGAATTTCAGTGTAGTGGGTTAGCTGCAAATGGTTGCTGACTTAAAACACATCATATGTAATTTAGCATGAACTGTAATAGCAGAAAATGTACTGCTGTCAGCAAAGTAACCAGGGCCAAGGGTGGTAAACAATGTCTTCTAGAGTTTTCTATTCATTCCATTCATTGTTGTATTTAACAGCATTGGATATTGCCAGCTCGGGGCGTGTTGGTGAATTACTGTAGCTGTACTTTCTTTTTCAAGTCACAACAAAGAGGTCGCAAAGCCTAAGGAAACATCTTTACAGATGTGGCTGTAAACATCCCCCCGTTTTCAAAGCAGAATTCTTTTAGTTTGATGATCAACCCACCTTCGGTTTACATTTACTGTCTCTGCAGATCGGTACTGTGAGTGTATAACTTTCATAGTTTTTGGGATTGTACCCGAAAACTGCCTTAGAAAACAGTTAATTCACCATTTCTGTGGCTGGTAGTTTCTGTGGGTGAGTCTTTTGTGGTTTCCATGAGTGGCACGTATGTATACTACATATATTAATTCAGTGTTCAATGACCACTTTATAAAAAGGTATTTACCATTTAGTTGGAAAATATGGGAAGAACATTTTTGCTTCCTTTGGAAAAATTCAGTGCCTTCGATGGTTGTGTATATATACACGTGCGCTTCCTTCGGGGTTGTGTTGATATTATCCTGTAGATGGACTGGGTGGTTGAAACTTTGTTCTGTTCGCCTTAGCTCATTTATTTTTATTTTTTATTATTTATATATGTATTTTTAATCCTCACCTGAGGATATGTTTATTGATTATTTTTTTCTAGAGAGAGGAAGGAGGAGGGAGGGAGGGGGAGAGAGAGAAAGAGAGAAAGGAGAGAGAAAGATCCATGTGAGAGAGAAACATCGATTGGTTGTATGCGCCCGGACAGGGGATCAAACCTGCAACCTAGGTATGTGCCCTCCCCCCAAATAGAACCCACAACCTTTTGGTGTATGGGACAGTGCTCCAATCAACTGAACCACCTGACCATGTCTCTCTAGTTCAGTTTTATTGCGCACTACTGGAAATGCCAAGTGTAAGCAGCTGAAGAATGAGGACCATATCACATTTGAGATCAAAGCAGAGTGTAAATGATCACGATGCTGGTGGAAGGCCCAGATGATACCATGGCAGAAGCTTTTAGAGACCCGTTTGTTCATGTGATGGATTTGACAGCGTCACATAAAGGAATTCTGTGGTATAGTAAAAGTCCTTTGGACAGGCTATTGCTTTAAGGAAAAAACAATCCTTGGTTCGGGAATTTGCCAGGTTGGAACCCCACCGATCAGAGCCAGATGACATCATTGATTTCTCCCTTCTTGGAACCCTTATTTAGTATTAATTAATAAGATGTTTACTATATTTGCCCCACAGAGTTTATTTTGGGATTATAGAAACTCTCTGGTAAACAAGTAATGATTTCCCCATGTTCCACTCACAGGTAGTGTTTGTATTAACATGGGGAGTGTCTTGATTTTAAGGACATAGGGGTGGGATCCTAGAAGAATGTTCTTCCATTTAGATGATCAACAGTAACTTCTTGGTCTGTTCTTGGTCTAATATCTTTCCTTCCTTTTCTTTTTTAAGTGAATGGAAAAGTCATTCATTTCCAAAAATAGCTCCCGGATGTTTGGAAATCTCTAAGTTTCCTTTTCTCCCCTTTCACTCTGATTTTGGACGTGGAAATAATGTTCTTCACCTTCTCTGGTAGGTTCTACTTCAGGAGCCCTTGGGTCAAGTGACGTGTTAAAGGTCCCCTGGTGAGCCTGGCAAGCTGCTTCTAGCGCAGGTCCTTTTGCTAATGTTGGCTGCCTTTCCAATAAATTAAAAATAAAGTTAATCTGATGGAATAAAAGCAGAGTTAAATTCTACTGAGTTCAGTTATTCCCCTTTAAATCCAGTAAAGCGAAGAACTGTTTACAGAGATTCTTGGCCTCCTGTGTGCTGGGATAGTAGATGGAGACTTCGAATGGGGGAGATAAGAGACAAAGAAAATGAAGACAATGCTAGTTACCAGGTGCTGTTATCAGCTGCTGATGGCTTCCAGGAAGTGGAGGGAGGGCTCACTGGAGCCTGGGGCGATCTCTATCCTCGTCCAGCGTCCCCTGGATTTACTCGTGCTTTCTCAGTGCTGGAGAAGAAAAGTGGGACTGAGAAAAGTCCTGGAGATGAGGAGGAAGTGCCGGGTGTGTTCAGAGTGAACGAGGGCCTTGGAGAGTTTGTCCCAGAGTCCGTGTCAGGGAGGTAAGACTCGGGCCAGGCCGCGCATAATTTAGAGTCCTACAGTGTTGGGGTTGGAAGAGCTAGGGCTGTCCTTGTTCAGACTCCTCATTTCTCACTTGAGGGCCACAGTCAGAGGGTGCGTGCGCCCTTCTGGGAGCTGGAAGGACAGGGACTTGAGCTGTGCCTTTTGACCAGGAACTTCCACTATGCCACCCAACGGCCCAAACCCTCCTCCCTCCCTCCCTCCACCCCTCCACTCACTGTTGCACAGTCTCTCCGCCTCAGGCACACTCCCAGAGTTCAGGACTCCATGGTGCGCAGCAGCAGACAAGTCCCTACCTCCGCGGGGCTTACAGTGCACTGGTGTCTTTCTCCCTGAGGCCTCATCATGCCGTTGCTGCCTCCCAGTTTCCCCCACTGGAATCCTTTGTGTCTGTGGTTATGGTGGACATACGTGGAGTGCTTCCCATGTGCCAAGTGCTCTAGGCATTTGCGTGGATGCTTTTACTGAAAGCCCACAATGGCTGCCCAAGTGTAGGTGGACAGGTGATGAAACTAGGCCAAGGGAGGGTGACTTAGGAACCTTGCTTCCCATAGCCAGTGAGGGGCAGTGTCTCTCCAACTCCAGAGTTCAGCCCTCCCTTGGCTAGATAGGCCTCTGCCCCTTGCACGGCGTTATACCCGCCGGTTATTTTTACCTTGCATTCATCGTTGTCTGATATTTAACCCCTCCCTCTGGTAGACAGAATAATGGCCCCCCAAAGAGGTCCGTGTTCCAGTCTCTGAAACCTGTTAATAAGTTACCTTCCATGGCAAATAACATTTGTAGGTGGGATTAAGCTGTGAATTTTGAGATGAGGTAATTATCCTGGATTATCTGGTGGGCCCAAAGTAACCACAAGGGTCTTTACAAGAGGGAAACCGGAGGGTCAGAGTCAGAAGAGGACATGTGACAGCAGAAGCAGATGTTGGGAGTCACGTGGCCATGACGCACGAATGCAGGCAGCGTCTAGCAGCTGGAAGAAGTAGGGACATAGAGTTTTCGTTGGAGCAAGGAGATGGAACCCAGCCCTGGTGACCCTTCAGTGTAGCCGAATAAAACTGGTTTTGGACTTTGGGCCTCCAGGGCTGTGAGATAACCCATCGGGGATGTTTTCAGCCACTCGGTTTGTGGCAGTTTGTTACAGCAGTGATGGGAAATGAATGCACTCCACGCGGTGGCTTCCCAGGGAGTGTGGAAGCATCTGGTGAGCCCCGTGCTTTTTATAACAACCACAGTAGCTGATGCTTATTGCGTGCCTAGGGGGTATCATACTAAGCAGCTTATGTCCATTTCTCCCTGGCTCCTCACAGCACCCCTAGGGGTTCTCATTTCTTGTGGGCTGAGCCTGGAGTTTTGCTCACATTGGGCACCAAGTGAGATCTGATGAGCCTAATATGGGACGGGGTGGGGTGGGGTGCATTTCCTAGAGAAGAGGCCGGTTGGAAACTATCAGCAGTTTCCACAGATGGTGATGGGCCTGAGCTGGAGAGATCCGGGGCACCGGGCCTAGAAAAGGCGGGGATTATGTCAGAGGAATTGTGAAGGCAGCAAGAAGTGCCCGGCATTCAGCTGATGCTTGAACGGAGGCAGGTGGAATCAGAAGGGGGCCAAGGGAATCTTGCTGACACCTTAGGAGGAGCTGAGACTTCCCGGTGGTCAACCCGAAGGCCTTCTATTAACCCCACTCATAAATCTTCACTGTTTTGGCCGCTGCTGTTGATTGTGTGTGTTCAGGGAACCGGTTACATAGGGAAGTGTGTTGAGTTGCTCAGCTTACTGTATTGCACCTGGGCAATGTCCTAAAACGTGGCCGGACCTGGGCAGGTGTTGCTCTAGAGCAGAGTACTCAGCATCGACACCGTTGATATTGGGCCTGGATAATTCCTTGTTGTGGGGCCGTTCTGGGTAGTGTACGATGTTTAGCGGCATCCGTGGTCTCTATTCATAGATGCCAGGAACACGCCCCTCCAAGTTACAACATCCACAACCGCCTTCAGACACTGCTAAGTGTCCGCTTAGGGGGCAGTATATAGCCTGGTTGCAAACCTTGAACTGCTTTTGTCTATGTGGTTACCGTGATTCATGTTTCGGAGCTGAGTTTGTTTCAAGTGGATTGACTGACAGTTTCTGAGCTGTCGCATAAGAGAGGGGAAGACCGCAAAGGCCTGATTTGCGTGTTTCCATGAAGAATGGATATTAAACATACTTACATGAAAAGCCCTGAATTTACTATACCACCACAAATAGTAATACCAGCGTATGGCACTTTGGGGCTCTATTGTAGTACGAGTGTGTTCTTCAGTTTTGAGAATGTTCTCAATTGATAGGTTGTTCCTGAATGTCAAGTATATACACATACATGGTGGAACGGAAGAAAATGAATCTGTGAAAACTGCAGTGTTCTGCAGCAACCTGGAGCTCTGGCCTGGCCTTCTGAGTGTGTGTGTGGGGGGAGGTAGGTGGGTGGGTGGTGGGGGTAGCGGTCTGCCCGAGATGCCCCATGACACTCCAGTTCCTTCTGTGCATAAAGGAGCCATGCGAGGACTGCCTTCACCTTTGTTCAGAAGCCCTAGAAGGACAGGGTAGGGGTGTCTTGAAAGGCTGCTTGTGAATCTGTGGAGTCACCAGCGTTTCCCATCTGGAGGGACCTTTTTGTTTCCTTAGAACTCAAGGGGCTGAGGGAGAGAGGGAAGGAGGAAGGGAGCTGGCCAACTCCTAGGGGACAGGCCCTGCAGTCCGCTGGGTGAGTCAGGAGTCAGGCTGGAGATCTTCTGAGTGACCCTGCACACTAGCCCCAGTGCCACCAGGAGACAGAGCACGGCCAAGACAAGTGTGTTTCCAGGCCGCGTGGAGCTTGGGCAGGACACCAGGTCGCCATTGCAGGAGATGGATTCTTGTTGCCCCTGGGAGCTCCGTCTGTGGGAAGGTGCTCATCTCCGGTGTGGGGGAGCCCTGAGCGTGTGGGTGGACGGGATTTGCCCTGAAAATTATTGCCATCTATTTGCAACAATTGAAGTAAAATTCACATATCATAAAACGGACCATTTAAAAATACACAATGTAATGGTTTTTAATATATTTCCAAGGTTGTGCAGCCATCGCCACTATCTAGTTCCAGAACATTTTGGTCATCCCAAAGAGGAACCTTGTGCCCACGAGCAGCCACTCCCCATCTCCCTGAGCTCCTGGCAACCACTCGTCTGTTCTCCACTTTTATAGATTCTCCTGTTCTGGATTTTTTGCATAAGCAGGGTCATGCAGTCTGTGGCCTAGTGTCTGGCTTAGCCCACTCAGCGTCATGTTTTCGAGGTTTGTCTGTGTGGCAGCACGGATCATGCTCCATTTCTCTTCCTTGCCAAGCGCTGTTCCACTGTGTGGCGAGAACACATTTGGAAGCCGCCCTGAGGTGCCCTCCCTGTTGAGGCGTTCCCTGCAGAATACAGGAAATAGCTATGTCTTGGATTCCGTTATGTCAACTCCCAACTGTTTTACTCACAGAAAAATGACCATTCATATGTTTACAATGTCAAAATATAAACATGACCTCGTGGACTCGATGGAAAAAACGAGATCTGGGCTGGCCACGGTCAGCTGTCCTCTGTTCGTACGCTGCTGGCTTCGGCTCCTTGCTAACCAGGACTGGGCCTCCCCGCTGGGGCAGTCGGTGCACGGTCGCCCGCAGGCTTCAGGTATTCCTGTGTCCTCTGCCCTCAGGGCCCAGGCAGCCCTGTGTTTGAAGCTCCCCTGGGGATGACAGTGTGTACCAAGAGTCACAACCAGTTTGTGCCGGGGCTAGTGGTAAAGTGAAAAAGTGATCTAGGGTGTGCTGGCATTTAACAAAATTGGAGTTGGACATCTTAAAATGAGAGACTTTGTGAGTTGATTAATTTTTTTCTCTGCAAAATGGGCAAAGATGATTCTTTGTGTATTTTTCAAGGAGAAGGTGCCCATGTTCTGTGGACCCGCTGGACAAACCTGCCTTAAGGCTGTGACTGTCATTTATCTAACTGGGCCTCCTTCAAGGCTCTTGGAGCTTCGCTTTCTTCCCATAGACGCTGGGGCCCGTGTGGGCCGCGGCGAAGGCCCGTGAGTGACAGGGGCCGTGCACAGAGCCTGGGTCCCACACACCAGCAGCCCCAGCCACGAGGCAGCTTGAGTGGTTCGCATGTAGGACACCACATTGCCTCCGGGTTGGAAAGTTGCTGGTCTGGAGGACAGAGACGAGGAAGTCCACAGCATGTGCAGGCGCAGAAGGGGCTGGGCATGCGTGGCTTAAGAGGGAGGAATGAGTGTCTATATTCAAATTTGTTTGGGTCCCTGTTTGGGAGATACAGTGGTAGGAATGGGGGAGATGGGGCCAGGGGTGCACAATAGTTTATTTTATCCGTTTTGCTTTTTGAACCATGTGAATACATGAACTTTTCAAAGAATTAAATGAAAAAAACCATCGGCCTGGGAGAACAGGGCGGTGCTATACACGTGAATTTAAGAAGTGCTTGCTGCTGCTGCCGCTCCTCCTCCACCCCCCACTGCCCCTTTCTTCATCGAACTCTGTCACTCGCAGGTAAATTTCTCAGGCAAGTTTTTATTTCCTAACGTGGGCTCTGAGTACACTGGGTTTCTAATGGTCACGCTCACAATTCAGTACAGTGGAACGATGTTGATCTTAGGTGGATATTTTCAGTTTGTCACTGTGCATTTGGAATTTCAATATTGTAACACAAATTTACGGCATACTACATGAGAATTGCTTATCCCATCTTTTTTAAAAAATTTTCTGTTGCCCTTTTTTCCCCTTGGGTCTTTGGTAATTTTTGGAAGTGGCAGTCATATTGGGACAGGTGGGCATGCCGGAGTGAAACCCATGAGGGTTTGGAATGGAGGAGTTATGGGCTTCCTGGCCCAAGATGACTGGCAAACCTTGCTTGCAGGTCAGAGGCCAGGCCAGGGGCATGTCCCGCTGGTCTGCCGGGCTTCCACCTCCAGGATGGGGCCTGGCATTGGGAGAGCAGCTCGGGGATGATCTGGCTGCAGCGCCCATATTCACACCCTCCCCTCCATTTTCTTGCATTCCGAAACGCCCTTCGCGCACACTGGCCTACTTCAAAGAGAAAATTAAAGTTTTTAAGGAGGAGGTGATGTGATCCTAATGGTAGGCTCTTATGAAGCCCTTTGTACTCGTCTATGAAGTTTAATGCACTGCATGTGACTGATCAACCAAGTGATGCAGCGAAAGCGTTATGATGAATTGCTTGGCATCCTGGTGTCCAAAGAACTGCTTTGAGTTTTTCTTTGCAACCAGCTGTGCGCGTCTCCTGCAGACCTCACCCTCAGTCCTCGGTTGGTGCCGCACTCCAATGCAGATGTGCTTGGAACTGACTGTGGGTACCCTTTAAAATGCTCAGGTCCACAGGGACCTGGGGTATTGTTCCTATTACACAGGGACTCATTGAAGCATTCTTGACATATGAGAACGACACCATGCTTTTTGTCCTTCTAGTTCAGGGGTGTCCAACATTTTGGCATCTGTGGGCCACACTGGAAGAAGAAGAGTTGTCTTGGGCCACACATTGAATACATTGCGACACATAATCACACACACAAAAAATCTCATCATGTTTTAAGTAAATTTATGATTTTGTGTTGGGCTGCATTCATAGCTATCCTGGGCTGCATGCAGCCCACGGGCCACGGGTTGCACGCCCATGTTAGTCCCTTCTCTGCACCTCTGTCTAACTATATGTGCACAGAACCAGACTTTTGTTCTGGGATTTTACATGAATGGGATTAGACTACTAATGTTTTTTCCATGACTTGCCAGTTTCACTGAACAATATGTCTAGGTGCTCTTTCCACCATCAGAATATCGAGAGCTACGGCGTGCTGACTAGTTAACAATACTATAGTGTATATTTGAAAGATACTAAAGAAGTAGATGTTAAAAGTTATCATCACAAGAAAAGCATTTTTGTGTCTGTGTGTGGCAGTGGATGTTAACGAACTTACTGTGGGGATCATTTTGCAGTGCATACATGTATCAAATCATGTTGTACACCTGACATGAAAATGGTGTTACATGTCAATTGCATGTCAATTAAAAAAAGAAGAAAATAGAATCCACAGATCTACTACTGTTCTTTTTATTTTCATTTATTTAAAAATTTTTTAAAAATATATTGATTTTAGAGGGACAGGGAGAGAGAGAGAGAGAAAGACAGACAGACAGACAGACATTGGTATGAGAGGGAAGCATTGATTGGTTGCCTCTCATTTGTGCCCTGACTGGGGATCGAACCTACAGCCTTTTGGTGTATGGGATGATGCACCAACCAACTGAGCCGTACCAGCAAGGGCTACCACCATTCTTTTAAAAAATATTTTTATTGAGGTAAAATTCACATAACAAAATTACTCATTTTAAAGTGAACAATTCCGTGACATTCAGTACAATCACAGTGTTTTGCAGCCACTCACTCTGTCTAGTTTCAAAACATTTTCTTCACTCCAAAAGGAAGCCCTGTACCCATTAGCAGTCACGCCCCACCCTTCTCCCCCCTTCTCCCCACCCCCCACCCCTGACAACTAGCAGTTTGCTTTCTGTCTCTATGGATTTGATCGTTCTGGACATTTCATGTAAATGGAACCACACAGTATATGTGGCCATTTTGTGTCGGGCTTCTTTCACTCAGCATCATGTTTTTGAGGTTCATCTATGCTGTAGGGATCTGGTTTTGTGCTTCTGCTTTTGGTTTAATGCAGGGGACACACCATCTTGTGATCCTAACTGAGGGCAGCTGTGCGAACTTTGCCCACAGAAGCAGACGGCACCCTTTAAGAAAAATGAATTGAGGATCAAAGGAAAGGCATCAACTTAATTTAGCTTTTAGTTTGTTACTTTGAGAAAGAGAGAAATATAACACATTTCACATTTCTTTCTGAAAGTAGAGACAGGAAGCCAAAAAACGAATGCGTGCTAAGACATCAGTGCTGCAATGGAACATAAAAAATCATTAAGCTCACCTAGGCCATTTCCTCAAGGAGGTGAGAAGGCAGGCCAGAAACAAAAACCTACAGAAAATGACCATCAGTGCTTCTCATCAGTTGATGAACCAGTTTTTGAGTGGAAACGCTTTCGCATATGTGATGGCTGACCCCAGAGGGCCTTAGGACAAGGTTTTTCAGAAAGCAGCCCAGGGGCTCAGTCCAGTCTACCATCTGTTTATGTATAGCCTGCAAGATAAGAATGGGCTTTCCATTTTTAAATGGTTGGATAAGAATCCAAGAAGAGTAGTAAGTATTTTGTGAACGTTATGTGAAACTCCAGTTTCAGTGTTGGTAAATAGAGTTTTATTGGAGCACGGCCGTGCTCACGTGTTTATTGTCTGTGGCCGCTTTCGTGCCGTGAGGACCAAGTTGAGTCTCTGAACAGAGACCCTGTGGCTGCAAAGCTGAAAATACTTATTATCTGGCCTTTTACGAAAACAGTTGCTGACCCCCGATCTTAGGAAAATACGGGGTCTAATCAAGGTAACCTTTGGTCAGTGAGGATGGGGGTGGACGAGATGTGGGGTTCAGGATAAGAAGATCCCAGAGGGAAGTCTAACCAACAAGAGGGAAGGGACTTAGAATCATAAGAGCCAGGGGGGGCCAGTGGGGAACCTGTTAGGGAATCCTCAGTAGAAACTTCTCCCCTCCCTCCACAGAAAAAGGATGTTGCATCTGTCATAAGACATTCAGGGGAAGTTAGATCACTTAAATAACAGGCATATTAAGACTTCTTTATATAATAAGGCATGAAAATAACCACTTTTAGAAAGATTTTCATTAAAAATACAGTTAGTTCTGGGGATCTGATTGTGCATACTGGTAATGTATACGTGAAAGCTGTGAAGAGAGTAGATGTTAAGTGTTCTCACTGCATAAAAAAGAAATGATAATTATGTGATGTGATGCAAGTGTTAGCTAATTGCAGTGGTAATCATATCACAACAAATAAGTGTATTAAATCAACACATTGTATTCCCTAAACTTATACAGTGTTATATGTCAGTTGTATAATTGTATCTCAGTAAAGCTGAAAAAAAAACATACAGTTAAAAGCTATGGTTTAATGCTACAAAGAGTTTTAGTTGCTGGGAGAATTTGGGTGTAGGACAATTTGGAACAGGAAACGTGTGATGGCTATATTTCGTTTTGTTCTTTTAGCAGTTGAACCGTGTTCCTTAAGAATGTGTCTTTAGAGAAGATTTAGATATGCTTTTGGAATGCCCATATAATGGCACAAATTTTTGTGTTTAGAAACTGATGTTTTTTATTATTATTTAAAGAAAAAGTGGTGGATAGTTGCTTTGGAATGGTTGGGTGGTTTGGGATTTAAAATGATACAGCTCTAGCACATGGTGGCCAACTCGGTAGAGTTTCTTTCCACATTGTGACTTTTCTGCAGAAGCACTGTGACACCATTTTGTATGCTTCAGAAGGCATCTCAGATAGATCATTCTGTGCTTGCCTTGGCTCAGGTCAATCCCAAATTGTCATGTCATTAATCTCACTATTAAAAGCCAGGGCACCAGAAATCAGACCCTCCCCCCTCCAATATTATAAACCTCCAAAATGTCACCATGCAGATGGCATATTGACAAAAATGTCAAGGATTACCAAAAATAGCTTCTTGAGTTCACATGTACTCAGGGGAGAAGTACGGAGTAGCATTTGCATTTTAAGTGCTACCATGGTGGCCAGAACCAATAATTCCTGCTGGAGCAACTCCCAACCCTCAGCTCTATCTCGGGACTTTAGACATACTTTCAATTTTTAAATAAGAACTCATGTACTTATCATGCCTTTGAAATTATTAATAGAGAGAATTCTTTTTCTTCTGCCATTTATCACCCAGCTCCTTTAAAAATATGGACCACTATACAGTTTTATATAAACATGTAACCAATAAAATACTTGTTTTTCCTGAGTCATTGTCAACAACTCAGTTCTAAATCTAGTGCCAGCTCAGTAAATATTTGGAGTCCAAAGTCTGCATTTCCTTCAGATGGGCTAATTTTTATCTTGTTAAGTAAAGTAGAGAAACATATCACTGGCTTTTCATCCCTTTCAGGGTGACTGGTAGCCACTCTTTCAATGGGTGGAGCGGATGCCGTCCCTTTTTGCACCATTGAAAATAATACTCTAGCATGTCACTTTGGGGACGGATGCCACCTTTTTAAAAAATCCTTTTTGGAGTTCTAAAACCTTGCGGATTAATCCCAACCAGGTGGCGGGGTAGGAGCAAGAGCTGACCTTGGATCCCACAGCAGGTAGTCAGTGTCAGTGGAGAGGTCGCGGACCATATAAGAGAAACGACAAGATGCCTCTATGTCTTTTCTCTCTTCTGTGTGGTCTCTGATGTTTCAGGGGTGTTTGGTTGCTTTACCTCTCTCCATCCGGAGCTAAAGAAGGTGCCTTGGCATGTTCCAAAATACTAAAATAAATGAAAATTGGGAAATTTTCCGTGAAGCAAACCAATGACATAGTGGTACGACAGACGTATGAGTTACTGGAATTGGTTTTGGGAAGCAGTTGGCTGGTAATGTTGGCAAAGCTGGGAGGTGTTAAGAAGTAGTTGAGGTTTTTTTCCTCTCACCAAAAAAACAGTCCTACATTCAAGTTCCTATTGTTGTATTAATTAATGGGTTTCGAAGAAACTGAAGTTCAGTTCTTTTTCCCTCCCATGAAAATAAAGGTGAGATAGAAGTGTGGCCTTTAGGCCATCGAACTTTTGAATTAGGTCTTATATTTACTGGGAAGATAGGATCGAAGGCAGAACTCTCCACAAGCAAGAAAAAGAAAGTGCTGGCGAGAGAGGGACAACTGGAGCAAAGGAATACCGTGCGCAGTGAGGACTTCCTCCACCGCAGTGGACTTGTTGAATGAAACAGTGGCTCATCATCTCTGATCGATACTAGTAAAGCCAGATTGCTGAAATGCCTACAGGAACCCTCTGCAGTGGACAGACATGGGATGTCATAGGCTTGAAGCCACAGGCACCGTTTCCGTTTCAAGTCCGGTCTTGCCCGTCAGGCTCCCACATGAGTCACAGACTAAATGGTGACCATCAGTGGTCAGGTGTCCTGGTCCTTTCTGCCTAGCGACATCTCTAACCATGGGTTGTTAGAGCCAGCTCAGGGTTCAGTCATTCATTCTTTGTTGAGCTGGTCTTGGCTACAGCTTCACCTACCCCTTTGGCCCTTGTCGTTTCTCATAAAAGTCTGTCAACGTTTGCCCTGACTTGGTATTTGTAACCAGCACAGCATGGTTCCTTGATATTGAGGACACCTCTCTCGTTTGTGTTGTGCTCATCTTTGGGGACTAAACTATGGGCCCTTCCATCATTCTGGGGGTGAGATTTGGAATTCATATACTGTCCTGGTTATGTTGCTCTCGAGAGCCTCATAGCTGTGATTGCCTTCATTGCCGTGAATGTCACACATCTATTTCTGTCGTTTTAAGATGCATAGATTGTTTTTCAGAGAGAGGACGAGGCAGCATGCCATACTCTTTCCCCTCCTTACCCATGGCGAGTGTTGCATCAGGTAAGCTTCTGAGGTCTTAGCCACAGAAGTGCCCTCATTTTTCTATAAATTTCAGGTTGCATGCTGTTCAGTCCTAGATGCATGTGAGAGTCACCTGGGGAGCTATATATTTGCATCTATACACACACCTACGTACACACCCCACCCTACCCCAGGAGATTCTGGTCAGCAGGGCCCAGGTAGCCCCCTCATACCCATTTCCGCACATTTTTTATTTATTGATTTTAGAGAGAGAGAGAAAGGAAGGTGGGGGTGGAGAGAGACAGAGACAGACAGAGAGACATTGATTTCCTGTTCCACTTATTGATGCAGTCATTGATTGAGTCTTATATGTGCCCTGATTGGGGATTGAACCCGCAACCTTGGCGTATCAGGACGATGCGCTAACCAACTGAGCTGCCTAGCCAGGGGCCTAATTTCCTCCCCTCTTTAAAGATTGAGATAAAATTCAATAACACAGCATTAACCACTGACCATATGAAATGGTTAACTCGGCGGCATCTAGTGCATTCACAGCGTTGTGTAACTACCGCCTCCATCTAGTTCCCAAATAGTTCCACCGCTGCAAAGAAAAGAAAACCTTGTGCCCATTAAGCAGTCACTCCCCATTGCTCCTTCCTTCCCAGCCCCTGGCAACTGCCAGTTTGTTCTCTGTCTCCGTGGTTTGCCAACTCTGGACATTTCATCCAAATAGATTCAGAGAATATGTTGTGTCTAGCGTGTGTTCCAGGCACATCCACATTGTACCATGGATCAGGACTTACTCCTTTTCGTGGCCGAATACCATTTCACTATAGTATACATAGCAATTGTTATTTTATGGGTTTTTTTGTTTGCTTTTAAAAAGAAATGGTCATCCTCTTGGGTGTGAAGTGCCATCTTACTGTGGTTTTGATGTGCATTTCCCTGATGACTAGCGACAGTGGGCATCTGTCTTCTCATGCGCTTGGTGGTCACTTGTAGATCGTGGAGAAATAGCTATTCAAGTCCTTTGCCCATTTTTGCTTTGGTTTGTTGTCCTTGTTTTGTTGTTGAGTTTTAGGAATTATTTATGTATTCTGGTTACTGTACCCTTATCAGATGTATGATTTGCAACTGCTGACCTTTTTTAAAATGTTCTCCTGGTGGGTTTGATTAGCAACCAGGCTTAAGAACCCCTGATCTGGCCCAGTGATTCTTGGGGTTTCCTACAAAATGCCTGGGAAGCTTTCTTAAAAAACAAATAAAAAAACCCCAAATGCAGCCCCTTAGCCTCAAACTTCCCAGGGTGTTCTGACAAGCCCCTCTTCCAGCCCAAAACACAGAATCTGGTACTTCCACGGAGAATTAGCCAGCTGCAGCTCCCTGCTCCCCATTTCCCAGAAAGTTCTGTGCACAGCGTTTGTGAAATGGGCAGTGGCAGGTCTTCATCATGACTGCTTGCACTATAGGCTGGCCCAGCCTCCTTCAAATCCCACCAAGACTTATCATATTGGCAGGCCTCTCAGGACATGTCATTTTGTCCTCTGCTTTCCTCTGTGCCTACGGGAAGGGCACCGTGGCATTGACATGTGGGACACTGAGCTCTGCATGCATTTCTTTTTACCTTCTTCTGATGGAGAGAGTGCTGCTTGCCAGAAACATTGCTTCAATCATGTGAGTGTGGCGTGTTGTGGCTTTCTCCTCCAAAGAAAGACACCATCAGCCTACTTCCCCTACCCCAAGTACCCTTAGCTCCAGAGGATGGCTGAGAGGGTAGGATGGCTCTGGGGCTGGTGTGGGGGCTTTTTAGGGAAAGAAGGTCTCATGTGGTAGGTAGCTGGGCATAGGAACAGGAGAGGGTGGGATTCCCCCGGGTTCTCTGCGTCTAGGAGTCTCTTAAGAGAAAAGACCCCAGCAGACCAGGCAGTGTGTCCTGCGGCATCCTTTATCACCCCAGTGGGGCCCTTCTGGCACCTGGGCTCCTAGGCACTGTGGGCTTGCCACATTCCCTGTGCAGACCCCTGCTCCAGCCTACCACCTGGACACTTTCCCCTGTCTCCTGCTGGTCTAAAGTGACTTATCACACCCAAACTTGGGAAACAACGCAGGGATTCCTAAGAACAGATTTTGATGGGCGGGAAGGGAAAATAAAAACATACCACCCAGGGATTCAGTTCCATAGAAGTGCATGTGAAATTTCTGAAATTTCAAGTGAGGGTGAAGGGTATTTTTGCCTGGGCACTTTTTATAGATCATTTCACTTACGTGCCGAATCATGTCCAACCGTAGAGAAAGAAGGCAAATGAACCTGGTTCGAATACCCTCCTGGTTAGCCATACATCTCATGCTTAGCACGTGCTCCATGTGCCAGTTTTCAAAATCAATGACTATTTTAGGACCGCCATCTCCCTTCCTGGGGCAGGTGTGGCATTTTACCATGTGGACGTATACAGTCATGAAGCGCTTCTGTCCATGGGTCTCACTGGCGCTTGTCTTTTGCCCCCACCTTGCCGGACCATCTGGGGCTTGTCCTCATCTCTCTGGTTTCCCAGAGCTTTTCCTGCACTTGGCAAACAGCAGTGCCATCACTCAGCCCTGAGTGGGTGAACCAATAATGATTTGATTACAGTTCCTGAGGATAATTTAAATATTTAAGGTGGAACTCTCAGTTTGAAAAGCAGAGACTGATGACAGTAACTGACCACATGCTCCGCATATATGGTTCCTGGCTCCACTCACCGACTTGCCGGCCATCTTTCCCCTCCATGGAGCCGCCATGCTGCAGGACACAGATGACTGTTTACTTTTGAGCATCAACCCAGACTTCAAGTTATGACGATCTGAAGAACCTTTAAAAACTACTGTTGCTCATGCTCTACCACAGATCAGTGAAGCCCAGCTTCCTGGGCCAATCCCAATGTCCCTAGTGATTCTCGTTGCAACCAGCGTGGGAATCTACTGTCTTGTGGGACTCCGTCTAGTTCATAGTAATAAATGAGTATTTGTCGATGATTTCCACCCGTGCATGAAACTTGGGTAGATAAGCCTTGACCTTGGAAACTAGAGAAATGTGGAAGTTTGTAAAAGGGGAAAGAAAGGTCAAATAGCTGTAAAATACCATTGCATTATTGTTTTGGAGTGTGAGATGGGGCTTGGGTTTGATATTTTGTTGACCATAAACATAGTTTATATTAATGTTGAATCGTTTCCTCCTCTGCATTTCCACAGCCCTCTGTCTGTGCCCCTACCATTCAGGGAATTTATCGTGTAGTGGTGATTTGTTGTTTATTTGCTCCCTGGCTGAGCGGAATTCCTTGAGGTTAACTCCTGGCACCTAGCATCTCAAATAGCGTTCCTGCAGTGAATTTCTAAACAAATGAATAGTACTTTACAGTTTTCATAGTGCTTCTCCTAGGGTGGGGTCCCCAAGCTCTCTCATCCTTAGCCAAGATTACATGCCTGAGACCGTGAGCATCATTTGTACCAGGCTTCATGCCTGCCTCCGCTTGGCAGGGGCTCCCTTATGTACCTTCTGTTTTCCAGGCCATTCCCGAGGCCATTTTCCCACCTCTGCTCCTCACCTTGGGGTGGTGATTGCAGACTCAAACACCCACCAGGCCTGGGCTCCCAACCAAGTGGCCAGGTGTCAGAGGTAACAGGGTAGTGGGGACTGGGAAAACTAGCGAGTGGCCCTGATCAGCTTTAGCCAGCTTCTGTCTCTGGGGATTATAATCCCTGTGTTCCAACTCTTCTCGTTTTCAAGAAGAGACTTAGACATCCAGGTGTTTGTAATGAAATCTCCTGAGTTTAAGTGTTGGCAGCCTGTCGGGGTTTGGGGAGAACATTCCTGGGGCCAGCACGACAAACCAGAAAGAACACGTCTGCAGGCTGAGATGGCCCTGGGCGGTCTTGGAGTCATGTGCTTGGCCTGCCCTCCTCTGAGGCAGAGAGGAGCAGGAACCCAGGAAGCATGCAGTGCTGGCCACACTTGGCCTTGAGGTGCATGGGAAGAGGGAAAGAGTCCGTGCTGGATTCTGGGTAAACTCCTTTAAAAAAATGACTCATTTTATTTATGTAAATAGTCCCCTCCAGCCCTCTACCTGCAATTACTGCTGTGTTGGGTGTCTTCATTGGGCTGTTTTGTTTTTGTAAACAAAGGATCCCAAACTTGATCATATATCAAGCAATTTTATGGCCATCCTTTCTCCCTGACCAGAGCACTTACAAGTTATCACCGTGTATGAGAGTGTTACTAAGCATGCTTTAAAAATGATCCCAGGTAGGCGTCCCAAGGATGGGAATTCAGTTTAGGTTCTGTTCCGTCCATCCACAGCACCTAGGCAGAGCCCGGCGTGTATTATAGTAGGTACTCAGTGAATAACTATCAGATGACCGTGGCTTTGCGGCCCTCTTTTGGATCCCATCCTCACTGTTGGCTACTTGGCTTGTCTCCTTTTTCTTGTTATTGTGCATAGTGCTGTGATGCACCCACCTCCTGATTCATTGAGTCTTTACATGTTTTAGATCATTTTCATAGTTGTACTGTTGACATTTTAGGCTGGGTCATTCTCTGTGGTGGGTCTGTCCTGGACACTGTAGGATGTTGAGCAATATCCCTGGTCTCCACCCAGCAGATGCCAGGAGCACCTCCCCTCAGCAATTGGGACAGCCAGCAATGTCTTCGGACATTGCCACGTGTCCACAGGAGGCAAAATGGTTCCTGGTTTGAGAACCACTAAGCTAGTGGGGTTTGTGACCTGAAGGTTTGTGTTTAAGATTTTGAACCTTCAAATATGTGTTGCTTGGAGAAAGTCTTTCAGTGAACTGCTGTTTGCTGCCTCTCCTTACTCCCCTGTTTCCCCTGCTTTCCTTCCCATGAGAGACCAGTGTCCTCTCCTTGCCCTTGGACTTGTGTGCAGCCATGCTCTCCAGTAGGACACTCTGTGATGAGGGAAGTACTCAGTATGGCAGCCACTGGCTGCTTGTTTCTTGAGTGCTTGAACTGTGGCTGGTGCAACTAAAGAATGCACTTTCCCTTTTCCTTCGTTTTAATTCATCTAACTTTAAATAGCTACGCGTAGCTAGTGACTGCCACATGGGCAGCGCAGGAAAATCTCTCTGTGGCACCCCAAATAACCCACCCATTTTCACAGTGGCCCTGCTGAAAATCAAATCACTAGCAGATTTGGTGGCAACTTCTCCATGGTTGGTGTGTGGCTATGATTGGGTTTGGCACCTTCGTTTGTTACCGTCCAGCGTCCCAGTTAGGAAAGTGACCTATGGAAGAAAGCACAGCTGAGATAGGAAGGGACCGGGCCGCCCTCCGGCCCTGTCAGCTTGCCTGGAACGTGTTTGCCTGTAAATCCTGAGGGACCTGCTTTGGGAATTCTGGCTTACAGGAGAGACCGGATAGGAGGTGGGAGTCTTCTCTTGACTAATAACATTTGCTTCCTCCTTTTGAAGAGGTTTCCTCCCCGCTGGCCTGTGTAGATGGGTTCTTCATCTGTCTGCCTGCCGCTCCATCCCTCCCTCCCTCCCTCCCTTCCTTTTCCCACTACTCTTCTATCCATACTTCATCTATCCTTCTGTCCACCCATCCATTCTTTCATCCATCCTCCTGTTCATCCTTTGTTCATCTACCTGCTTGCGTAGCCATCCATCCATCCTTCCTTTGACCCACCCACTGATCCAATTTTTATTTATCTGTCCCTGCATCCATCCCTTGGTCCAGCCTTCAGTTCATCCCTTCTCCTTTTTATTCATCCCTCCATCTATTTCTCTCTCTCTCCTTTCCCTTTGTCCACCCCTCCTTTCTTCCCTCCCTCCATCTCTCCATCCATCTCTCTGTCACACCATTTCTCTGTCCATTTGAGCCTAGTTCACTTATGCTGCAGGGTCAGGGCCTGTGCTAGGTACCAGGGGAGGGGGGAGGGCAAGACCACTGTAATACTTGACTTCCTGGTGTGCAAAGTCTAGCTGGGGTACCTGAAGACATTTGGCCTTCAGTGAAGATTCAGAGCAGAGCAGAATTTGGAGGGCAGGTTTTCTGGGCTTGTGGTGAGGCGGCCTCTCCAGGGAAGGGGGGGCTGTGGATGCTTGGAGCCGGAAGACGAATTAAGGTAATTTCTGGATTCAGAGCATTGTGCCGGATTTTTGGAGGGTACAAAGACAGGGCCCCAGGTCCTTGCAGTTTCATTGTCTAAAATTGCGTTGCCTGGTCATTATGTCCAAAAGCCAGGCAGGTATGACCCTCTGGTCTTCCTTGGTTTCTGGTCCTGGGAATAACCCCTTGCTTCCTCACGTCCCTTTGCCGCCCTGAAGCAGATCTCTGACGCGTGAGGTTTGCTTCAGCGAGAGAACTCACTGTAGAGTCTTGCTAGAGTGTTCCCTTGGTG
>PVJI01015609.1:0-40742 GCA_004026765.1 Micronycteris hirsuta
TATTCCTTCATTTAGAAATCCTTTCCTCTGTAATTCCTCAAGTGTGTCTGGGAGGACATTAAGATACACAATTACCTGGATGGTAAAATTACACACTGCCTCTCATCAGGTTGGATAAAAAGACACAGGAAAAAGCAGCTGCAAAGTGGACAGGGAACACTCCTTCCCTGAAGGGCAAAACTGTAACTGTCGTAACCTTTTCCTCTGAGAAAGTCTACTGCTTTTTTGTCTGAGGCTGACACCGTTCTCTGAAATCCTAGACTATCAGAGGCTGTGTTGTTTGAAATGGTATCAGTCAAAATGAACTACTTCCATATCTAAAGGATCTACGGCCCTTTGGCACAGTCAAGCATATTTGATTTACAATCCAAGCAACCCCAGTTTTTTGGCCACAACACTACACATCAAACTTAACTTTCAAGTCTCCAAGGTAGCAAGACACAGGACCAATCTACAGCTCAGATCTAATGCTAACCCCTTTATTCACAGCCCTGCTTTTCTAGAACCTCTTGAAACACTATTTCATTTCCACGTCAGCTAACCTGCACTCTCCCTCCAAATCCTTTCAGATCTCTGCTGTTTCCTTTCTTTGGGAGAAATGCCACGGCTCTCCTAATATAGCCTCCCTCACTGCAATGACTTAATATGAAATAGATGAGTTCCTGATGGTTTTAGGACAATTTGGAGGCCCCAAAGGGAATTGACAGTTGTTGCCATAGACAGGGACACTCGATTTACTGATCATGCACACACAACTTGGGACAAATTTGACAGGAACCAGATGTGAAAGGTAAAATATCAAAATCAAAATATATCAGTTTACCCACAAGGAAGTTGAATTAAATATCATTAAATAGGCGTTTACAATGATGAAAAAATTACTTAAACATTTATTTAAAAATTCAGAAGGAAATGAACTACACAAAAGTAGAAAATGGTGAAATAAAATCAGATAAAATTATATAAAGGAATTGAAAGCCAAAATTTTCTCAGAAATGTAGACAATTGCTAGATATCTAATAGACAATAGATGTAATTTAAAATTAAAAAAGCAAGGGCAGAAATTATTATTTATAGTGTTAGGTAGAGAGCGTTATGTATTCTGTCATCACAAGAAAATCTCCCCAGTGACATACTTGTGAATCAGTGTGTACAATTTCATTAGTCAGTGTTCTCCAGAGAAACAACCAATAGTCTGTCTATAGGCTGATATTGATATTGATTATCTATCTATCTATCTAGATTGATCTGTTTGTGCAGGGATTAGGCTGAGTGACAGTAGTCAAGCTGGCAAACCCACACTCTGCATACTTAGGTATGAGTCCATGTTGCAGCCTTGAGTCAAAATTCTGTAAGACAGCAGGCTGAGCCGAGGCACACTTTCTACATTGCAATCTTAGTTAGAATCTCATTTTCTTTGGCAAACCATAGTGTTTGCAAACAGTTGCTCCTGACATATTTAAAATATGGAAAATTCATAATGCAGTTAAATTAGTTACTAAGTGCAGTTTTTATACTTAGAGGGCTATTTACATGAAAGGTTTTATACTTTGTTAAAAGTATTTATTAAAAAATTATGTTGCTAATTTAATGTAATATTTTATGCAATAAATTAACTTTAATGGATATTATGTTTTCAGATTATTCATCCTTACTTTCATATTCTATTTCTATTTTATATTTAATGTTAGTTCAATTTTGAATAAGAAAGAAAACCCAAGTAGTCCAAAAGATGGCTTTGACTCCATCAGCATATCTGAGTGTTTTCCACTTTTTCAGAATCTTAATATACTGATGTTTGCAAAAGTCTGCTTTTATAATTTTACTTCATGTTTGCTCTGATAACTGGATTCCTTCCTGCTCTCCAGTCTGCAAACTGAAGATCACTAGTCCCAAATCAGTCTCTGACAAAGGTATTCAACACAGAAAGATAACTGTGTCAGCTAAAAGTCTCCTACAGTGAATTAAATATGTCTTGCAATCTATTAAATCTTCAGTCTCTACATAATTCATTTCCTGGCAAAAAAATGCCATTATAGCCTGGCTGGTGTAGCTCAGTGGATTGAGCGCGGGCTGGGAAGCAGAGGGTCCCGGTTCGATTCCTGGTCAGGGCACATGCCTGGGTTGCGGGCCAGGTCCCCTGTGAGGGCCATGTGAGAGGCAACCATACATTGCTGTTTCTCTCCCTCTCTGTCTCCCTCCCTTCTCCTCTCTCTAAAAATAAATAAATAAAATCTTAAAAAAAATGCCATTATAACTTAAGAGACAGACATTTTCTCAGAAGATTATACTCTATATAATGTCAAGATTTGTTATAGTCATTGTTTTTCTATCTTAAAAAACAAAATGGTAAAAACTGAGTAGTTACTTAAAACAAGTTTACTTAATTAATTAAAGTCATTATTTAAGGGAACTCCTTAGTAAGGTAATAGGCAGAATACTTTTGTCCAGGAGATTTTGTGTCTCGTTATAACTCCTTGTATATGCAGCATTGTGGAGGGGGTATGGTAACTAATTTAACTAATTAGTAACTAATTTAACTAATTGGTAACTAATGGCAAAGACATTAAGCATTTAATAAATAAATGCAACCTATAAAGAAATAAAGCACCTTAATCTATTTTTTCTGAAAAATAACCAAAGGAAAATTTTTCATTTTTTATTACCTTTCCATATTTTCTAATATTTAAATATTTTTATTCTTTAAAGCTAATTTGCTATGATACATATCATATTGAATAGTTGTTTACTACGATATGTGTCACCTTAAATATCACACATGAAGTCAATTATTGTGTTTGATCTTCTCCAGGCAATAGAAGTATTTCTAATTTTAGCCTGGCTGGTGTAGCTCAGGGATTGAGCGCGGGTTGGGAACCAAAAGGTCCCGGTTCAATTCCCAGTCAGGGCACATGCTTGGGTTGCAGGCCAGGTCCCCAGTGAGGGCCATGTGAGAGGCAACCATACATTGTTCTTTCTCCCTCCCTTCTTCTCTCTCTAAAAATAAATAAATAAAATAAAATCTTAAAAAAAAAGGATTTCTAATTTTAAACTTGACATTTAAAAATGTGCTGTTGTAATGAAGCACATTAAATATAATCATATATGTATATTTATAGATAGCCAATAACGTTTAACCTGGTGATAAGCATATTAATTTCATATGGGGAGATTATGAATAAGTTATTTTTATATGAAAGTATAAAGAGGAGACGTTTTCTGAATGACTCTTTTTAAAATATCTAATTGTATTTGTTAACCTATTAACTTGTCATTTCCCCAATGAATTCAGACAATGTATTTTGTGTGTTTGTGTATCTTTTTACTCCAATGACAAAACAGATGAACATAGGCAGTTGTTATATCATCTCAGCATTTTACTTGTCAAGAAAATAGACTCCGTAATTATTCCATCCTTTCTTTCATTAAAATAAGATTATTGCAATTGTTCCAGCCATTGCTGTCTGTCCCAGAAAGGAAAGACATAGATGGAAACCACACAGATGAAAGCCTCTAAATCTATCTCAGACAACTACACATTCATATAAATCAGTAGAAGAATTCTTTTTGTGTTTATTGATATTGATGCCATTGTTTTCTTCTTGAAACTGTTGGACAACCTTATCTCTAAGATGGACAGCTTTATTTGTAAGAAAGAGTAGATGTAGATTTACAGCTAGACATATTGTTTTCCCAAACCAAACAAAATTGGGATTAACTTTTTATCGCGTAAGGAAACAATGGCTGTTGTGAAGGCAAACGATAAGATACTCTGTATGTTTTCAATAAACCTATAGCCATACTCCACTTAACGGCAAGGATATGTTCTGAGAATTGCTTTGTTAGGTGACATCATCATTATGCAAACATCATAGGATGTACTTATTCAAATCTAGATGGTATCGCCTACAGTACACCTAAGTTATATGGCACAGCCCAGTGCAACCCCATAGAGCAGGTCACTGTACAAAGAAAAGAAAAGAACACAGAGGATTAAATCAAGAACAAGGGAAAATAATGTAATCGAGAGAGGTGTTCATCCTCAGATCCGTGAGCATTTAGTACATTGTTCTTAAAGGTGTTAGAGTTTAGATGGTTAATCTACTGATTCTGTTCAAAGGTTAAATAAAATGCAAAGAGCACTTGTACTTTAATAAAAACATTGAGTAGTTATCATTTTGTAGGACTTATTGGAGACTGAAAAACTTTGTATTACTCCACAGATAGCAAGCACATGTAGGTATAGGTGTGGACATACTGTGTATAGGACACAGCAAACATTGCTTATGTGCAGAGATAGGACAAAACTCTCTCCAATCAATGACAATCACAAAAGCCCTGCGATGAGAAAAAGTGAGTAACATCATAGTATCAACCGACATAAGGCAATGACATTTCACAAAATAATTTTAGAAGAAAGTTTTCTCCTTCCCCTGAACTTTCCAGGATATATAGGTAAAGAAAAAATTAAGCTACATAATAAAATGTTTGCATTTAACATATAAAAGGAGAAAATGTTTCTGCATATACTAGCATAAAAACACTTATGGAAAAACATAAATAAATGTGGTCATACTATCAGAGAAGGTGGTGTGAATAGACATTGGGAGCAATACTCTTTGCCATATATGTTTTCATAATTTCCATTGTTCAAATTTGTGGTTTTATTCACTATTCAAACTGTATTTCGTTATTGTGGCACTTTTATGTGTTATTTACATGAAGTCTTTGTCAAGAAAAACATTATATTCTATTCATTTTTTTCATGTACAAAGTATTATGTTACATTAGACCATTTATTCTAAGAAACACCATAAATAAATACAGCTTGTTTTAATTAAATAAATAATATCATATAAGATTTCTAGTACTTTTAAGAAAGAGAAGACAGAATCAAATTTCTTGTAAAAAACTGTACTTTAGTTTGATAATCATGATTAAATGAACCTTCTGAAGATGTGTATTCATATAAGAGCTTTTTCATGATTTAATTTAAATAGCTCTCAACTAAAGTTAAAAAAAGAACACTAAAGAGTCAGAATTATTTTTTCCTTGTCTGTGCTTTGTAGGTGCTCCACAATAATGAGGCACATATACTCACACAAATAATTAAGTACATTATTAAAAAGATTGTTTTTAGTAAAATGAATTTGTGTTAAGCTTACTAAATTCAAACACATTAGTGTTTGCATGATTAAAATATGAAAAATGTGAGATTAACACATTTCATACAAAGTTCAAGGAAGTTGTTTGATACTCTCTAACAAATGGTAAGGGGATAATTCAATAGTGTGCCTTCTCTTGTTATAATTACACTTGTCCATGATCTCTCTATATAATCCTGAAAAACTTCCGGGAGTTACTTGCTCTGTGAGTGGAAGATTTTCTCTTATAATAAAATTAAGTAGATTTGTTGGGACTGAGTTCTTTCCCACTTCAACGAGCAGTTTGAACAATTTGGAGTCACATATTATGAGAAAGCGGGGTCACGGAACTGCTGAGCCAGTTCCCCTTAAAACAGTTAAATCGCCTGGATTTATGCATGTGGTCTGTTGCCAACACAGAAAAGTGTTTCAGATTGGCAAACACACATCATTTTTCAAATAGAAGGAGGTTTGGGGGACAGGATGAACTATATCACTTCAAAAATCCTAAGGTTTTGTCTCTTTTTTAACCTTCTAATACCTATGTTCTTCAGATTTTTAAAGTGATTCTTACATTCTCTGTAGATGATACAGAACCATAGTACTTTGACCAGCATAGGACGCTCAACAGAATTGCTTGGGTATGATTCATTCTATAGCTTTAGGATCAATCAATCAGTTAACTTTTTAACTCTGACTTTTCTTGTATAAGTAAGACGCACAATAATTCAACTAATAAAAAAGATACCAGTGCCTAGGAAATTTCTCTGAAAGGAGTTATCTAGACTATCAAAATAACATGGTTTGTAAATATTTACTAACCTTACCCAGTTTGAAGTAGTAGTTAAAGCCTAACTTATGGTTTGAATGAATAAAAATGCAGTGTAAAATGAATAAATAACAAAACAAGTGAAGTACCTATGGAAGGATTAAATGTTCATTGAGTGATGCCAATTTTGTGGTATGAGCAGTATTTTTAATTTTTTCATTCTCAAAAGTGTCTTGAATTGAACATGTTGCAAATTTAATGCATTTTGACAAGAGATAAGGATATCTGGGGGCCCTACTATTCTCACAAATGTTTTTGTTTTATTTTTACCACTAGAAACATGAATCAGAATACAAAACAGATATGAGAAACTCAGTATGCTCTCCAGAGCATATTTATGCAAATAAAGAGTACATAATATAAAATCAGCCACATGAGTTTCAGAAGAAGTTCTCTGCTACCTAAGAAAAAAAGAGGACCAAAGTAAAGGTGTTTTCACAGTAAGAAAATCATTGTAGTGTTAATAGCAGAATCAGTTCATGCTTTCTTCAATTCTCAACCAATACCAAGAAATCCACCTTGATATTTTTTTTTCCAAATGTCAGACTCAAGAAGATAGTAGTAAAAGGGGGAAATGTAACAATTTTAATTGTCACAGCAAAATGTAATGAATGCCTGGGCTCTTATGTTTGAATTCTGAGGACTTTAACCTATTTAATTTTTAATTATTTTCTTTATTGATTTAAGAGAGGCGAGGAGAGGGGAGGTATGGGGAGAGGGGAAGAGAGGAGAGGCATTGATTTGTTGTTCCACTTATTTATGCATTCATTGGTTACTTCTTGCATGTGCCCTGACCAGGGATTGAACCCAAAACTTTGGCATATCTGAACAATGCTAACCAACTGAACTGTCACCCCAGGGCTTCGGTTATATTTTTAAATTTTTTCCTGAGTATCTCATTATATTGTATACATTGCTGATTTGACTGAAGCGATTTTCAGCTCTTTGCTCTCAAGCATGCTTTCCTTTCTGTTTTTCTTGTTGCTGAATTAAGTTTGCTAGATTGGATAGAAAACAGCCAGCAGGGAGAGAAGGATGGGGTAAGAGACATACAGAGGGCAAGAAAGAGGTGGGTGGGGAGCAAAACGGGAGAAAGGGAGACAGAGAGAAAAGAAATAAATTCCCTAGCATCCCTACATTGATCATTTTTACACTTAAGTCTCTTCTATTAGAATCTAACATTCTATGTGATAACAACTATGTTTCAATTATCTCCTCCCTCAATTATCTGATATCTCTCTCTGTCTCTCTTCCAGTCTCTCTCATCTTATAACAACCCTCTCTTCACCCTTGTCAGGTTGCTCAGTTGGTTACAGCATCATCCCAGTACACACGTATACCAAGGTTGTGGGTTCAGTAAAAACTTTCTTTCTTTTGTTTTTGGTTGAATATTTTTTTATTTTTATTTTTAAATATTTATTTATTTATTTATTTGAGAGAGAGGGGAAGGGAGCGAGAAAGAGAGGGAGAGAAACATCAATGTGTGGTTGCCCCTCACATGCTCCCTACTGGGGACCTGGCCTACAGTCTAGGCATGTGCCCTGACTGGGAATCAAACCACTTTGCTTCATCGTCCAGTGCTCAATCCACAGAGCCACGCCAGCCAGGGATGGCTGAAATTTTTTTAAAAATATGTTTTTTCTTTCATATCTTGTGAGACCCATAGTTCTTCAAGATTCTTTGAGATAACCCTGGCTGGTGTGGCTGAGTGGAGTGAATGCAGAGCTACAAACCAAAGCATCACTGGTTTGATTCCCAGTCATGGCCCATGCCTGGGTTGCGGGCCATGTTCCCAGTAGAGGGTGTACTAGAAGTAACCACACATTGATGTTTCACTCCCCCTCTTTCTCCTTCCCTTCCCCTCTCTCTAAAAATAAATAAATACAGTTTTTAAAAAAAGATTCTTTGTGATAAAATTATCTTAATAAATGTTTTGAATATATATAATTTATCCTATTTTTAACTGTACTAATGATCCTTCATTAGATTTTTTTCTTATTTTTTACTTCTTATTTCATCCATTCTAAAACTTGTGTTTTCATTTTTCTTATGTTACCATGAGTTTCCTGATTTTACAATTACTAAGACCTAACAAAAAAAGGTATAACTCTTCAGGCTATATTTATTTTTTAAAGCAAATAACTAAGTTTTACTAGTAATAATAAATATACATAAAGTAGGTTCTCTGCAGATTTTTAGAAAACATGTTGAAAAATGGTCTAAAGTTTAAAAACTAATTATCTTCCACATATTTTATAATATTATTTAATAAACAGAAGTCTTACAGGTAAATATGGGTAACAATTATTTTAAGGGCTCCTAGGGTTCTCTTTGCCTTTAAACACTAACCTGTTATGTAACTTTTCCTTAAATCTTGAAACAAAAATCATTTCTACTTTTATATTAACCTTAGAAGCAAGATTTAAAATATCTTTGACATAGGGGTATGAAATCCATATTCAGAATCGAACAATTTTACCTTGGGAAAAGAACTATTTGACATCACATTCTAAATGAAACGTTTTTCAAATGTAAAAAAATGTGTGCTAATTAAAGTTATGGGAATTATCAAGATCAGTGGATTAACTGGCAGAACATTAAATTCAATTATGCATTAGGTATACAGCCAATTATTTATTTAGGAAAACAAACTACTGCTCGATTCAGCCAAAGGGATTTACTTATCAGGTCTTTGTAAAATAAGTAAAAAGAAAACAAGTACACTGAAAGCAATTTTCCAAATGAGGTCTAAAGAAGAAAGTGGTCAGCTGCATATATAACTTTTTTATCATAGCACTATTTTTATTAAGCTTACAAAATATAACAATAATTTTGTAGGCTTATATTAAGTCAACTAAGTGCATTTTATTTATTTCACAGACACTGTTGTTATTATTGTCAAACGTTATATAAAAACATGAATGGAAGGAAAGAAAAAAAGAGAAGGCACTCATGTAGTTATGTGTATGTGAATATTCATGTAACTACTAACTTCTAAAAAGCTGTAAGTCTCAATATTTATGAAATAAACAAGTGCACTCATAACAACTTGGATAATGCCATTTCCAGGGTAATATAAATGCATAACATAAATTTCTTCATTGACCCATTCTTATTATTTAGTATAGTTGAGAATTCTTAAGCATTTTATAAACAATCATAAATGTAAATGATCTGGAAATAAGCAACAACATCATAATTTTAGGGATAAATAAAGGGAAACTGGCTTGACTTAATATCCTTAAATATTTACAGCAAATCTATGAGGCATGTGTTTATAAGTGTGAGTGCGTGAGATGGAAAAGTGAGAGAAGGGAGTGAGACAGGATTAAAGAGGAACTTTTAATTGAAAATATTATAAAAATATTTGCCCTGGCTGGTGTAGCTTGGTGGATTGAGCGTGGGCTGCGAGCTAAAGGGTCGCGGTTCGATTCCCAGTCAGGGCACATGCCTGGGTTGCATGCCAGGTCCCTGGTGGGGGCCACATGAAGGGCAACCACACATGGATGTTTCTCTCCCTCTCTTCCTTCCCTTCTGTCTAAAAATAAATAAAATCTTTAAAAAAATGAAAATATTATAAAAATAAATGAAAAAGAGAATCTATATGCTTTTTATTATTTATGGTTCCTTTAGCTCCGAGATATTTCATTTGTAATGGTTAACTCAAGCATTTTTATGTTTACATTTATGATTCACATAAAACTTCTTGTATATGAATTTCAATGACTTCTAATTATTTCCAAACAATGTCACTTGCTCTAATTTTGAATTTTTCTAAAAAATATGTTAGGAGGGATGTTGAAGAGAAAAAGAATAACAATAGATTGTGTTTTCCTTGAAATATGCCAATAGGACCTAAAATTAATACACTAGTCTTGCTGGTTTGGATTAACATTCTGGCTTGGGTATCTACATTTCACATCACAAAGCAATCCCTTAAAAAGAAATAACTATAAAAGTCAGTGATTCCATCACCCAGTGCAATGTAGTCTGTGTATGAGGATTCTCAATTATAACCATTAACCTTCTTGTACCTTTTAACATGCTATTTCAATCATTTATTTGTAACTATGAATAAGACATAATTTGGGGGCAAAATATAGATAAATTAAAAATGTGCATGTGCTCCAAATTTCTCTTCCTTGTATATTTTATGCAAACATTTATATTTTCATTTCAGACTAACTGGCTTTTCACATTTTATTTCTTCACCTGCCTGTCCCTCTGTCCTCAGTCCCAGGGCTGTACTGTGAGAGATGCATCAAGATGTAGAGAGGGCCCGGCTGGTGTAGCTCAGTGGATTGAGCACCGGCTGGGAACCAGAGGGTCCCGGTTCGATTCCCAGTTGGGGCACATGCCTGGGTTGTGGGCCAGGTCCCCAGTGAGGACCATGTGAGAGGCAACTATACATTGCTCTTTCTCCCTTCCTTCTCCATTCTCTAAAAATAAATAAATAAAATCTTAAAAAAAAAAAAGATGTTGTAGAGAGGATCCTGAGAGGAGGCTTGCCCTGTATTAATTTAAAACAGAGTTTAGAATCTGACTTGACACTTAATAATTAGATGACTTAATCAAATTAGTTAGCTAATCTGAGGTCAAACACCTTAATTTGAACATTGTCAACATGAAATGTAATACTATATTTATTATTCACCTCGCATTCAAACAGAGTGCTATACAAACAGTCAAAGCTCTTATCATCCATAGGATTTCAGTCTAATACTGTATTAAGCATAAACGTAAATGATCCTTAGTAAACATGATCATCACAAGTATGTATTGGTTTGATCTCAAGAAGATTTGTAGAAGTATATAAAAAGTAAATGAAAAGAATAAAAAGGTAATTAGTAGTGGCCCAGATATATATATGAAACTATCAGATCAAGATGTCATAAAAGTCTAAAGAAGTGAGGTTTTTATAAAGGAAAGATACTAATTGTTTCAAATGGCGGTGAAGTTTCAAACTTTATGAAGATTAAGAAGGGCCCATTGGCGTGAAAAACTGAAAGTCCCTGGTGGAAAAGCAGTGGAAATATTTTATTGGAACAGTAGATCACAGATACAGATTGGATTGGACTGAAGAAAGAAAGGAAGATAATTCCAGTTTCCAGTTAAAGTGGATTTAAAACTGTGAAAATAATGGAAATAAATGTAAATCAACTATAAGAACAAAATGCTATTTAAAAAATATTAGTAAACTGAGATGAGGGTCAAAGAGATGATAATATGCTTACAAAGAATTAATATAAGGATAGAGGTATGGTAAAAGTAAAAGGATAAGAAAAAATGCATGCAATGAAACCTAAGCTGGACTAACTATAGTACTGTCTGAAAAAAAACACCTTAGAGCAAATTCTGTAAGAACAAATATGTATATTTTGTAATAATTTAAAGGAAATGGCAGGTCAACTCTAACTGAACAACACTAAAATTTTTTTAAGATGGAAAAATAAAATAATATCCAACAAAACAGTATCATAATTTTTAAAATGTGTGCCCAATAACATACCTAAATAATATAAAGAAAAAATGAAATAAGAGGTAAAGAAATTCAGACAAACTACTGTGACATTAGAATACATCTCACTCAATAAGTATACTGTGCTTAAAAAGATAATAACCAAAAAGCATATAGATTTGGAAAACATGATTAACACAATTACTATAAAAGATGTACACTCACCTTTCAAAAGAGTAAGATACATAGGCACTGAAGTTGATATGGAATTCACAAAATGATTATTCTCTGACCCATAAAATAACTCTAACAAATACCAGAGGAGAGACTGAAATAATGAAAATATATTCCCTCACCAGACTGGAACTGAGAAGTAACGACTAAACAGACAATTAATATGCCCATTTACACTCCCACATGAAAATTTAATTAAAAAATTTATGAAAATGGACTCCCGTAACAACATATTATGAACAGCATTATAATAATAAATTTAAAATTTTAGATGAAATGAGAAAATCACTGAAAACACAGATAAACACAGTACACAGATGTAATCTCATATATTAAATAAATTAAAACTTTTATAGAAGCTGTTCCCGCAGAGGAACTGCAGAACTGTTCCATTTGCCAGCGAACTATCACGTACATTGAAGAGAAAAATTACCACCACCACCACAATCACACACAATTTATTAGAGCATAAAAAAATAGCAGAGATTTTACTTCACAAAGCCAAGACTATCATCATAGGAACATTAAACAAGCTCACTAAATCAAAAAGTATTTTAGGTCACTCAATGCCATTTTGGGGTGCTTGCTATTTATTTCTGGAAATACAGCACTATCGGTGTGATTTTCAGGTTGGGCATACTTTTTTAATTTGTTTGTAATGTTGGGATATGCCAAGAAATTAATGGGCCAATTCCAATAGTTTTTGCGATTGCATTCCTTACAATGAAATACGGAAAAACAAATTTTCAGATAGATGACTTTGTGTGCCTATAAGAAACTGGCTGGGCAAAATTTGACTTTTTCAGTTATTTGCTAAAAATGAATCAGGTTGGAAATGGTGTTACAAAAAATGTCCCAGTAACTTCTTAATATTGACAATTTTATGAAATTCAATTATCCCTTAATTTTAGATGCAATTATACGATAAATAAAGAAAAAAACTTTTGTTTTTCTTTTCTGAAAGGAGTCTTGAGTACAAATTAGTTACAGAAGGGATTCTGTTTTACAGCTCATCACAATCTGCTCAACTCCCTTCCTGAAGGAAGTGCCTAAGCCATTCCTTAACAATTACACATTAGAAAACTCTTGTTTGCTGTGACGGATGCAGAAAAGTGTTATAAATCAACAGTGCTGAAAATTATTACAGTGTATTATCTTGTGCTTTTTTCACCCACAGTTAAAACAATGCCGATCTTTTGTTTAGTGCATTTAAAACATAACCGTAGCTGGCCCTAACTGATGCGTTATTTTGTCCTTCCACTTTTCTGGTTTTATAGGATGGCAATGCTATTCACAATAAGCTGTCTTTTTAGTGTGGGTATTTTATTTAAACAAATGGAATATAGATAGATTTGTGTGTTCATTAGAGTTGATCTTAAAGCAATGACTAAACAAAGATACAAAAATTGTCACATATAGAACTTAACTAAGGAGGTGAAAGACCTCAACTCTGAAAACTGTAGGATGGCAATGAAAGAAATGGGAGAGGACACAGGTAAGTGGAAGAAAATATTGTGGTCATAGATAGGAGGGATTGATATTGTTACAATGACTATACCACCCAAAGCAGTTTACAGATTTAATGTCATTCCTATCAAAATAGCAATGTCATTCTTCTCAGAACGGAAACAAATAATCCTAAAATTTATATGGAACCACAAAAGACCCTGGATAGCTAAAGCAATCTTGAGAAAGAACAAAGTTGGAGGTATCACACTCTCTGATCTCAAACTGTACTACAAAGCTATAATAAAAAAAAAACATATTGTAATGTCACAACAATAGACACTTAGGTCACTGAAACAGAACAGAGAGCCCAGAAATAAGCCCTTGTTTACAGTCAGCTAATCTAGAACTAAGGAGGTACAAATATACACTAGAGTAACCATAGTCTTCAACAAGAGGTGTTGGGAGAACTGAACAGATAAATGCGAAAAAGAAACTGGACCATTCTCTTACATCACATACAAAAAATAAAATCAAAATGGGTTAAAGAGTTAAATGTAAGCTCTGAAACCATAAAATCCTAAGAAAAGAAATATAGAAATTAAAGTATTTGATATCAATCTGAGTGATATCCTCAAGCAAGTGAAACAAAAGATTGAATAAACAATTTGGACTACATCAAACTGAAATGTTCCTGCACAGCAAAAGAAACCTTAAAAAAATGAAACTACTGATTGGGTGAATGCATTATAAAATAATATAGCAAATAAGGACTTGATATCCATAATATATGAGAAACTCATACAACTAAATAACAATAAAATTATCATTCCAAAAAAAAAAAAACAGACAGTGAAAAGAAATTTTCCAAAGAAGACATACAGATGGCTAACAGACATGTGAAAAGATGCTCAACATCACTAATCATCAGGGAAATGGAAATCAAAACTATAAGGAGATTCCACCTCACACCAGTCAGAACATCAATTTTCATAAAGTCAGCAAATAACATGTATTGAAGAAGATGTTGAAATGGGGAAACCTTGTGGACTATTGGTAGGACTGCAACCTGGTGCAGCCCTGATGAAAAACAGTGTGGAGATTCCTCAAAACATTAAAAATAGATCTATTATAAGACCCAGAAATTTCACTTCTGGGTAAATATCCAAAGAAAGGAAGAACACAAATTTTAAAAGATATATGCCCTGCTGTGTTCATTGCTGCATTATTTATAATAGTCGAGACATAAGAACAACTTAAATGTCCATCGATAGATAAGTGGATAAAGAAGGTGTGCTATAGAGAACTTTAAATAAATATTTCAAGTATATGTTTATTTTTATTCTAAGAATATGACAAATGCTTTACCTGTTGTGTATTTACTAAATAAAGCAATAAACAAAAATACTTATTTTAAAGTTTAGGGCATTCTTAAAAAATAAGCAAAAATGAATGATCCAATGGTTGCTACTATAAAACCATGCATATCTGCTCTCATAACTACATTTTGAGGTCAGTGTCTACAGCAAGCAGTGATAATAACAGCATACGATTGTATGCAACTTATATTTTCTATAAAATAATTGTGTATCCACTTTCATTTCATTATCATGTAAAAGTGACAAGGAATCAACCTCATAATACATAGAGCCAAGGATTTCTAATTCACACTCCTTTGTGTACCTCAGTATAGTGCATTACAGCAATATAAATCAAGCTTTATATACCAGTTGAGTAATAAATGTGATTACTTAACTGTTATGCAATAATAATCATCCCTAAAATATATAAATCAAACCCAAAGATCACATATAGCACATGTTAAAAAAAAAAAACTCAATTCTAAGAAAAACGTAAAAAAGTATGCATATGACCATATGAATGCACGCAGACAAACACACATGGCATGATATTTAATTTCAGTTTTGTTGTGAGAAACCTTCACTGCTCAGAATGTACGTGGATGACTTACTTTGCATTAATTAAGGGACAGGCTGTTGGAGCAAGAAAACTGGAGTCACAATTTAGCAGATTTTAGTTATAAAATTATAGTGTATTAGGAGAATAGGAAAAAAATAGGGATAAGGTATGGAAAGATCACCATTCAGAATATTTAGTAATGAAGGGTTTTTAATGAGAAATGTGCCCTGATTTCTCCATGTGTGTTGAAATTGTGCTTTAGGAAATTTCAATTGGATAATGCCTCATCTTTTTTTTTCTTTTCTCTATGGTCATCTCCTTATGTTCTATGATATATCAATATATTGATAATATGTAATTATATATATATATATATGTTGATACCTATATTCCAATGAACATACTTTTCCTCTTTTAAACTGAATAGACATAATTTCTGTATCAAGTAGAGTTTTTAAATTACTGACTAAGACTATGAATCCTCTGAAAGACTATGCAGTCACTACTTGTTTCCTTAACTGAGGTCTCCGACCACTGTGACAAAGGTACATCGGCTTCTGTGTCTCCCCACTTTAATTTTGTTATGCAAATAGCATTAGACTTAGTAAGTCTGGCAGTGTAATTTAGTCAGATTGAGTCAAGCCAAGCTTCTTCCTACAATACCCAAATATAAATTAGGTATGAAAATATCGCCGATAAAGACTTCTAGAAATATTTTTTATCTGATTTCGTTTGCCAAGAATTAACCAACATTGCAATTAAAGATGATTATCTTAATACCCTGCCGGACTTCATATTATAATATTTGATTTAAGATTTTAGGATGTCTTCTAAAGAGAGATTTTTCACTTCTTTGAAATTCATAGTCAAATGGAGTTCTAGGTTACGTTGACATTGGAGAATGTTATAAAATTTTACATTGCATTTTTGATATACTATATTTCATGTAATATGCGTAATTAGACGTTGCTTGTTGACTTGTTAGAATTCATTCATAGAACCTTGTGACCTAATTATAGCTTTGGTATAGAATTTTTTCCCAATCTTCTATAAATTTTCTCTCAATCATATTTAATTCATTTTCTCAAATCTATGAGGAACATTTGCTAATATCTATTATTTCTACTAGACCAGAGATTGACAGTCATTTTCTGTAAAGTCCCAGAGAGTAAGATACTTCAGGATAGCTACTCACCTCTGCTCCTAGAGCAGAAACGCAACCATGGTGACTGCTCATGGCTGTTCCAATATGACTTAATTAGCAAAGCCATGCAGCAAGCTGTATGTGGCCTGTGGATCACAGCATGCCTATGTCTATGCTGGATATATATGCATTCATAAAGCTTTTCATATGTACTGCTCTTGTGTTCATATTAACTCAATTTTACATGTCCATTTTCTCCTACTATTGCTAATGTTCTACTTTTAGACTCTAGACATTTAAAAAATCGTACCTATCTGAAATTTGTCCATATTATACATGTATATATCTGGGTTCTACAGCTCTCACAAAACCATTTTTGTCCACAAATGGATGACAAATGATCATTGTTTTTTTTTTTTTTTTTCCTATTCATTTTTAGATAGAGAGGAAAGGGGGGAGAAAGAGAATCATCAATGTGTGGTTGTCCCTTATGCATCCCTTACTGGGGACTTGGTATGCAACCCAGGCAAGTGCCATGACCGGAAATCCAACCTGTGACACTTCGGTTTGCAGGCCAGCACCCAATCCACTGAACCACACCAGCCAGGGCTAAATGATCATTGTTGAGAGTGGGATGCTTGTGAAATGTGTTTTATTTGGTCATTTTGCCAAAGTCCTATTTTTCTGTTACAGAGAGAAGAATGCAAAGTTAGAAAGAACCAAGTGTGAGGAAATGGGAAGAGAGTTGTGTGAGGACAGATAGTAGATCTGAGGATTTTTACCCTGAGGCAAGCCCATTTTTAGGAGAGATCCTTTGTTAACAATATTATAAATCCATAGTGTGCTGGCTTAGGCTAAGGATGGGTCAAAGATGAGGTTTGGGGAGCAGGGCAGAATCCAAATCAAAGTGTAGTTACCAAGCATTTTGTTCCAAATGATCAGTGGGGACAGGAAGTTCAGCTCGTCATTTGTGAGGCATGAACAGGAATCTGCGGGGTCTGTGTTTGGCCTCATCATGGGAAAACAAGGGGTCATCCATGAGTGCTACATGAGTCACACCGAATGGTGGTTCTTGTTAGCAAGCCATTTTCTGAAACACAAACAGTGGGGGGATTTTTCAACCCTCATTGCTTTCCACAATCACAGGGCAGTTCAGGTAAAGTTCAGCATGTTCCGTACAAATAAAAATTATCTTTTACTCACTGGAATCTAATGTTAAAATCAATGTTGAGGTCCAGGCCTTCTAAATATATATGAGTCATAATACAAAAAGTCATATAATTTTCAAAATTTGATATCTAAGTCTAGATAATCGATCTATACCTATATCAACAGGTACTTTACATATATAGACTACTGGTTTATGTAGAACATCAAGCTATATGTAGAACAATGAGCTATTCTTTAAGGAACTGCTTATTTCTTATTTGACATTTTAGCTACAATTCAGGTCACTGTAATTATAATTTTTTTTTCAGATGAGCCATCTAATTGCAGTTTTACTTGTTATATAAAATTTATTTTTTGTTAATTAATGTAAATTATTTAATCAGTAAACACACTTCAGCCTCCCAAAATATTTAACATTTCATCTACATTCAGATAACAAAGGAATTGAGAACAAGGGGTCATCCATGAGTGTTCCATTTTGAAAAGTAAAGAATGTAGTTAAGCCCTGACTGGTGTAGCTCAGTGGATTGAGCACGGGCTGGGAACCAGAGGGTCCCGGTTCGATTCCCAGTCAGGGCACATGCCTGGGTTGCGGGCCAGGTCCCCAGTGAGGGCCATGTGAGAGGCAACCATACATTGCTGTTTCGCTCCCTCTTTGTCTCCCTCCCTTCCCCTCTCTCTAAAATAAATAAATAAAATATTAAAAAAAAAGAATGTAGTTAAGTCAAGTATGTTTGAACTATCTTCCGAAGTTATCAATCTACTTAGTTAAATATTCTACTTTCTTCATAGATTTAAAGAACCTTGTGTGTTTTTTTTTTTAAGACTTCATTTATTTATTTTCAGAGAGAAGGTCTGGGAGGGAGAAAGAGAGAGAGACATCAATGTGTGTTGCCTCTTGTGTGCCCCTAACTGGGCACATGGCTCACAACCCAGGCATGTGCCCTGACTGGGAATTGAACCAGAGACATTTTGGTTCACAGGATGGCACTCAATCTACTGAGCCACATCAGCCAGGGCTAAAAAACCTTCTTTGTTAAAGAAATTTAGTATATTACTTCTCAGGATTCTATGGTTTACTATAATTCCTTGAAATCTGTCATTTGTTATCAGAACATTTCTGATACCACTAACAGATCTTTAAAATCTTTGCATGCTCTTCTTCTTCATATTAAATGCTGATATATTTTGTCCCTTTAAATTTCTCCTATCCAGAGCACAGCAATATGGTAATTATATCCTCATTTTTTTTTCAGATGAGAAACTCTAAGAGAGAATTAAAGAATCAAATTAAAGACAGAGGTAAAATTTAAGCCTAGTTCTTTTCGAAACCAATGTTGGTTATGTTATTCATAGCAATTCATAGTACTTATTAAAAACATTTCTGGTCATTGTTTTTTCATCTTAATCTAATGAATAGGTTGGTAATTCTATAGCAGTGGTTTATACATATCCATAAAAGTTCAGTGAGGTCATTCTCTGCATGGTTTAAAAACATAAGAACAATAAAAAAGTCAATTATAGACAAATGATGTGTTAGGTATTTGAAGGTTACATAATGTTTAGGGAGTTTGTGAGCTGGTAAAGTAAGCAGAAGTGTATAAGGCAATTATAGTCCTGGAAGATATTATGAAACTGACATAAATGAAGTATATGGAAGAATCTCTATCCAACACCATAGTTGATCCGTGGTAGAAACTATAGAGCATATATTTTATCATTTCAAATGTATATGTTAGATACCAATTCTCAGAATTGCCCACGGTTATACAAATAACGAAACGTGCAGCCATTACTCAAATCATACGGCTTGTTGAAAAGTCCCTGTGCCCTTTACTAGGCTCAGTAGTCACCTCACACAGGTGCTTAGGATGTGACAGTTATTTTCCTCTCAGGATGCTCACCTAGCAATGTGGACTGCTCATTTCACAGGTAGCTAGGAACTGAAATTGCTCATTAGACATTCATCACTACTTTAGAATCAAGGAAATGGTTAACATTGTTTTGAAACATCTCCATACTAGAAACTTGATTTAATATCTTAAAGTCATCAGCACATTTTTCTTTGAGTTGATAAACTCAATGGTTTTAAACAGCAATAGGCTATCATTCACTATTTCTTAATAATGGTTAATTAAAAAACATATTTATCACTTCGTGAAGAGCCTTATTTTAGTAACACTGTCTAGGCCAAACTCTTGGGAGTGCCTTTGTACCTCTGACTCTACCAGTGTGGTTAGTGTGGGGTAAAAACACTGAGTGCCACAAGCGTAAGGACTAAAGAGACTCTTCCTATGTCTGTCATTTGGGTTTGTCATTCGGCAGTTTCAGATATTTTACTTAACACAGTTTGTTCCTAACCTAGTTCCACTAGTTTATATAATGTCTCACAGTGCAAACAATTTTGGCCTTCTTTATCACCCCCTGACAACACTATTATATATGTTTTTACACAGCCAGGTATAAATTGGTAAATTAAGTCCATTATTCTCATAAATAACACTAAAAAGTGTTTTGAAAGAAAAAAAAAGCCTGAAAAGAAGCATTTTTAGTTGTCCGTTTTGATTACCTTAGCTGATTTATTTTAACAAAGAATTGTTAAAGCTTTCCTTGGCTTACAATACCTTCAAATTAAATAATCACTTTCTCTATTGTAATGGCATAATCAGGTTTGTTTCTAGGCCAAACACACAGATACAAATCAGAAATACTTTGGATAGGCTACACGGAATTTTACCCTGTTTTAGAGTTACGGTGTCACAATTTCGTAGATTCGGACAGAACACCTAAAACTCCTGGTTTATAGATGAAGGCTTTTATCACATGCGGTACAGAAAGAAGCCTTAGCTTCATGTATACACTAATTTCTCCTGTGCCCCCCAAATCCCTTGGTAGTAATGTGGAGGCGGCCCAGGTGGACATTATGCACACGATGATTTTTTTGTCACCGTAAGAGAGACTGAGAGCTGGAAACACCCATCTTACAAGGGATTGCTATGAAATTTAACCTTTGTTTAGAAGGAAGACATTATCTTTATTATCTTGGTCAGGAGAACATTTATAGACCCACTCATCGATGGTCCAAAAATATTTTGGTTTGCTTGAGCACTATACATGGCCATCCATTTTGCTTAAAGAGTTTTCAAAGTGAAGATATACATGTAATCATGGGTACCAAATGGTTTGATTTATGGGCCAGTAATCAGGAATGAGAGAAACTGGGAGATAAATGCCACTCAGAGATCTGGGAAAGAGGTGTTGTATATGTGTGGTCCTACAGTAATGGTAACACCGGGCATGCATTTGTATTACATATCAATACCCCAGCAAAGCACTTACAGCAGAAGAACACTACTGAACTATGTGGCCACAAAAGTAATTCTTCCAGAAACTGGCCTCGACATCGAAGAGCTTGTGGAATATATCCATGAATCAAATAGTCACAGTGGCAAAGGTAGCGCTACCTGTGAGCTAAACATTAAAGGTTCTTATTCCCTATGGCTAATCTAAATATTGCCACTGCCGAATGCCCACACTCTCAGAAGAGAGAGAAGCTAAAAGTGTAAACTATCATTTACCTCTCTCCTTCCTTACCAAATAAATATTAATTACCTTTGTGCTCATCCTGTAATACATTCTGGCATATTCTGTTCATTTAATTATCAGATAGCTTTCCTATTAATGATTTCATAAATATGAATTAATCACAAAAAATTAAAGAGAAGTTTGAATAAAATGTAAAACTGAAATAACAAATAAGAAAATATATTGAGGGCATTTAAATTATATTTCTGCCTTTAAAATAAATAACTAAATATTTTTAATAAATTCTAATTTGTGTCTTCAGTAAGATTTTGTAATACTATAAATCCATTGGAGAGGAAAGTGAGCTAATAGAAAGTAAACAAAAACTAAACAATATTAGATTTAAAACATAATTTCAAAAAATCCACGCAAGTTAGAAAAACACCATTGATGTTATTTCATAAATGGAGATGACTCTCCACAAAAAGAAGGAAGCAACACAAACACACGTGAGAGAAAGAGAAAAAATCCAAAAGGGGAATTGGTTATCCATCATCCAATAAGAATTTCAGGTATAAAAAAGAAATTGGATTAGAAAAATTATTAAAGCACTCAAAAGGGAAGATGAGGTTTCTTGAAAAATACACAAACATACACACAGTGGAACTATTAATTATAGACAACAGGTTCCGTTTGCCTGTGAAGAAAGTTTTGATTTACTTTAACAAAGAGATTAATTGTATAAAATGACCAGTCAGACTACCAAGGAAATTGTCCAAGGAGGCAAAACTGTTCAGAATAATGAAGTCAATAAACTATAAGCCAAGAACTGTGAGTTCAGGGAAGCAATATTTTAGAATATAAAAAATATATAAACTCTTAATTTATTTCAACTATAATTATATTATTATACTTCTAATATTAATTTTGCTAAATATGGTGAAGAGCATTTTTGTTTTTATTTGTTGTTTACAGTAGACGTAAGCAAAGTTTTGCATATTACAATACATAATACAATGCAAAGATACTTTAAAAAGATCAAGCTTTTAAGAATCACTATATTTGATGAATGTGATTTTAGTGAATAGGTCTTTGTGCACATTCTTTATTTAAGTGACTTGTTTTTTATAGTTTTAGGTGACATTGATCTTAAATTATTACGTCTTTTTCTAATCATCCCACTTAGAGATGAACTGATCATAGTAAACAGCAGGCGGATGGGCTGATGACTCACTCAAAATAGAAAGAAAATGTGGGAGCAGAGTGGATTCACCACGTTTTAATTGAGGATGACCAAGGAGTATTTTTCATAATTTTTGTACAATTCGGAACATAATGAAAATAAGTCTTATTTACCATGATGACTTGCTGTGAACCTTCCTGGTATATTATTTGTAAATACTTTCAAAATATTTGAGTCATTCATTTATAATGGTAAAAATATCATTGCCTAGCTAAATGTTAAGTGAGAATAAATGATGTTTATTGTCACTCCCTTAGAGTCAAATGCAACATCACAACTGCTAAGGAAAATATGAGGGATACATATATAATTCAGTGGCCAATTAAAAACAATACAGAATAAAACAAAACCTCTTCAATTTAATCAAAACATTTCATGTCCAAACCTTGAATTTATTGATTTACTTAAGAAAAAAACACTATTGAAAATGACTTTTAAGATATATAGTTAGCTATTTTCTCAGCCAAAATTATTTTAGAGAGCATGTTAATGCACAGTCCCTAAGTGATTTTTATATCTGTAAAGGAAAAACAAATTAATGACTAATCAACAGCAGGAGTTGGAATCCAAATGGGAAAGAAATGCTGTAGAAGCTAGCACAGTTCATCAAGTAGGAGTACCAATAAATATAGAACTGTTGTAGGAGGAAGCCCAGGAACAGTTAAAGAAGACAGTTAAGAAAAATCAGTTAGGATCTTCAAAATAAAAACAACAACATATATTTCAAATATTTAAACGACCAAATAAGGATAAACACATTTGGTTTTAGTTTTTTTGAATGAAGGCACCATTTTGCTGACATGTTATCATTTAGCCCACTATGATTCTGACACTAGAAGGGTTTTGTGGTTTTTTTTTTTTTTTTTTTTTTTTTTTTTTAATGTGCAAAGAATACTATCTGGTATTGTGGGTCAGCGACATAAAATAAGTGCTTGAAACTGTCTCCCCTTCCTTCTCCTCTTGTATTTTTTATTTCAATCTCTCTCTCATTCTCCCTTCCTCCCTCTCCTTCTTTCCTTCTCTCTCTTCTTGTCAATGTTATAAAATGCAGTGCTTTTCTACCTTCAAGTATTACTCTGAATGTTAGATGTTTCTTAATAACTATTCTGATTATCGTTTGGTTACTAAATGACTACAAATAACACTAAGAAGGAATATTTTATTTTTTAATGAATGATTTGATGAAGAGACACATGAACTGAAGAAATTAGTCTGGTAAAAAACACATTGAAAATAAAAAAGTTAGACTATAGCAGTAACCTCCTCAATGTGCCAGATTTCTTCTGGTCTCAGATTCTAGGCAGGGTAGGGCTTGGTTAGTACTTGGGTGGGAGACCACCTGGGAATACCAGGTGCTCTAAGCTTAAAAAAAATCTAAAAGTTCTATTTTTTTACTTTATTTTTATGGTTGACACTATTACAGATGTCCCCATCCCCCCCCCCATGCCCACCTCTACCTAGCCCCCACCTCCCCTTCCCTCTGGCCATCCCCACACTGGTGTGTGTGTCTGTGAGCCATAGGTAGGTGTTTTTTGGCTCATCCCTTCACTTTCTTCTGTCTAGTACACCATCCCGCCTGCCCTTGGACAGCTGTCAGTCTGTTTCATGTGTCCATGCCTCTGTTTCTATTATGTTAACAGTTTATTTTGTTCATGAGAGTTCATGTGTAAGTGAGACCATATGGTATTTGTCTTTCTCTGACTCACTTATTTCAAAAAAGTTCTAATTTTTTAATCAGGACAAATTTACATGCTACAATTTTGTATTTTTATTTTAATATCTTCAGAATTGTATCTTCTAATTTCCACTATTAGTTTTACAAATGCTAATTTAAGCACACCTTACACCATTTTTAAAACAACAGAAGGTATGTTTCCTATGGAAATTAACCAAACTCTCTGGTATAACCTTTATTTCTTTCTTTTTAATGTCTTTGATTTTTAAATTCAAGAAGTATACACTTAACACACAAGTAATTATTCATATAAACAGATGTTTTGTCTTGTTTTAAAATAATATTTTAAAAATATTTTTGAAAAGAATATCAACTTTGTCAGCATTAGTTTAAAATAAGTATTTACAGTCTTCAATAAAAATGCTCCTTTTACTTAAGATAAATGGCATTTTTAATATCACCAATAATAAAAACACCAGGACTTTTATTAAAGTTATTGGAATTCTGACCTTACTCTTATTACTCCACCATTTTTCACCTCATAACTAGATTTTCTTTTACATAAATATATCTTATTCTTATATCAATATCTCTTTCAAATTTTGGCATATGTATACTTTTTGGTAAAAATTTTATTTAAAAATCAATTAAAATAACACCCAATAAAATAATTTTACATAATTTATTTCTAATTGGTTAAAATTAAATTTAAATAGCATACATTCATAATAATGACAAACATCTCTTTATCATTTATAAAATAGTTAAAAAGCCAACTTGTTTGAGAACATCTGAGTGCCATGAAGGCAGTCTTGCTTTGAAGGGCCTGTGTCCTGTTCTTCAGGATAGTTCTGTGGACCTAGAGTTAAATAAAAATTGTAAAGGCTGATGAAGAAAATTATACTTTCTTCAAAGAAGTCATGCAATGTATTAATTCTTGGCTTTTTCTAAATTGAATAATCATTGACTTATGAAATGTTATAATGAAGGTTTAAAAACAATTGAATGTCATCATTAACGTGATGAAAAAAATAACTGCCAACTTAGAATTGTGAATCTCTGATATTCATCTAAAATATCTTGCAAACATAAAGAATAAATAAATATGTGTTCAACAAAATTGTATTCTAAAACACCACAGTGTGTTTTTCAGAGACAAGAAATTCTCATGAAGTTTGAACAAATATTCAATGAAATCAAAATGAAATTAAAGTGAAAAAGAAATTTAAAAAACAATAAAACAATTACTAAATTTAAGTGTATGATACCTAATAAAAGAATATTAAAATAGTATGATTTCAAAATGTTTATCAAATAAAATGCCAGGTAAAAATGGTAGAAGAAACAACAGTATGAGTTAAAGCACCTTAAATTCAATAGAAGTAATAGTTAAAAAGGTCTAAGTTTGACACTAATAAAAAGAGTAGTAAATGCATAATTTTGTGACATTTTAACAAACATCTAGTAACAGATAGGGCAAGTGTTAAAAAAATAGTAAACTCATAGGAAATAAAAGGAATGTGCCCACAATGACCACCTAATAACTACTTAAAAGATCGTATATAGCACTTACCCGAACTGATCATAATTGGTACATAAAGACATATCAACAAATTTCAAAGCACTTGTATCAGAGAATATATGTTTTTGAATTATAAAGGGACTGAGCTAAAAATCAATAACAAAAAATAAAATAGTAAATCCTTTTTGAAAAATAATCAATATGCCTAGAAGTTTTCATAGATAAAAAAATAAATTACATTGAATTCAAAAATATTTTAACAGAATGATAATTAACATATGCAATATAAAACTTATTAGAAACACCTAAAGCCATATATAAAAAGGGATTGCTAAATTTAAATGCATAATGAAGGAAACAAAGCCTGAAAAATCAATGATGCAAAAATATAGTTCTTGAAGTTAAAAGAATATTAACCGTGCAGAAAATTAATTAATTAATAAATATGTGTGAGAAGAAATTAGTGTGACATGATGCAGATATAAAGAAAAAGCCTAAAAGTTATTTTCTGAAAAAAGAAGAAAAAAACTAGTGTGATTAATAAACCACTATTGAAATTAATCAACGACAAAAATAGAAGACATAAAATCAAAATTAGAAAATATAATTTTATAACACTATATGAAATATTAACTATTTGAAAATGAGATGTAAATTACTAGAAATGTACAATCTATGAAACAGACATAAGAAATAGAATATATGTACAATTCCAGAATTATAAAATAACTTAAGTTTAGTATAAAAAATAAAAATCTATGAATACATGCCTCACTAGTTAATTCTTCCATACAATTATTCTCTAAATTATATCAATGTTCTACAAACACTTTGTTATTTGTTTCATGAGGCCACATGACCTACATGTCAGAACTTGACAGGATCCTTCCAGGAAAGCAAAATCATAGACCAATATCTCTTTGAATATAATGCAAATAACCAAGAAAATATGTACACTTATATCTTGTGACATATACATATTAAAATACATATTAATAAACTGTTTCCATTCATACAGGACAAATATTGGTTCATTATTAATTTCAATCAATGTTATCTACATAATGTATTCACTGTAGGCAAGAGGTTGTATGATTCCTAAGCAAGCTAAATACCATTACACAGAAACAGTATTTACAAATGAACTCTACCAAGCCTTGCACTTAAGTGTGATATATTGAAAATTTGAAATTGAAAATAAGAATCTAATGCTTACTACCACAACTTGTGTACAACATTATACTAGAAACCCAAACAAGTACAAGAAAATATGCAAGAGAAAAATATTGTTTTAAGACTCATGGACAACAGTGTGGTGATTGCTGGGGGTGGGGGTATAAGAAGAATAAATGGTAATGGAAAAATACAATAAAGATTACATTAATAGTTTAAATAAGATTAAGTAAAATTGCCTTTATTCACTGATAATATAAAAGTGTTCACACAAAAATAATACACAGATATGGATTTAGCAAGGCTTCAGGATATCAGGTCAATATGAAAAAATAATTTATATTACTATATTCCAGCCCAAAAGAGAACAGGAATTGAAGAACACCATTTATAATAGCATCAAAGACTTCATACATATAAAATTTATTTTATGACAGATGTGAAAAGTAACCTAACACTAAACTAAAAACTATAATTGAGAAAAATCTTATTTACGGGAAAATACATGATGCTCCTAAGATTTAGAATACATGATGCTCCTAAGATTATCATTTAAAGATATTATCTACAGATTAAATGCAATCCTAATAAAATGGTAGCTGTTTTGTGGAGGATTAAAATATATTTCTAGAAGCTATATATAAGTGCAGATGTACAGAAATAACCAAGGCAGACGTGAAGAAAGTAAAACTGTCCTTGGCCAGGTAGCTCCGCTGGTTATGGTACCACCCTGGTACACCAAGGCTGCAGGCTCAGTTCACTAATCGGGGCATCAGGCCACATGCAAGAAGCAAGAGCTAAAATAAGTGGAGCAACAAACTGATGTCTCTCTCTCTCTCCTCAATAAATTAAAAATTAAAAAAAAAAAGAAAATGTAGGATGTCTTAACTAACATATATTGACTTATAAAGTCACATTAGTTAAAGAAAATAGTTAAGCAAGAAGACTGATGCAAAAATATACATACTGTGATATCTGCCTGTATATGTACATGTGTGTGTATATCCATATATACATATGTGAAGATGGGGAAAATTCATCTAATGCGTCATAAGCCCTTATAGTGACTACATTTGGGAAGATGGGCTAAAAATTACTTGTTCGGGGCCTGAGGGAGCTACTAGGATGATACTAACATTAAATTTCTCCATCTAAATTATGATTATATGAATGAGCTCACATTGTGAATATTCAATGAGCCAAGTACTTATGATTTAGGCATTTTTCCATAGATATGTAATACTTCAATAAATAAAGTATAGGTGTGTAATACTTCATAAATATTTATTATAAAATGTATACTAGAGCTCCGGCTGGTGTAGCTCAGTGGATTGAGCGCGGGCTGGGAACCAGAGGGTCCCAGTTCGATTCCCAGTCAGGGCACATGCCTGGGTTGCAGGCCAGGTCCCCAGTGAGGGCCATGCGAGAGGCAACCATACATTGCTCTTTCTCTCTCCCTTCTCCTCTCTCTGAAAATAAATAAATAAAATCTTTAAAAAATGTATACTAGATATGAATGACTGCACTAACTTTAAAGTGAATAAACTGAGTCAAAGTTAAGTAACTTTACAAGTTTACAGTTTATCAGTGTCAACACTGGCATTCACTTACTTTGGTTCAATCCAAACTCCATAATCTTATGCAATGAGCATACTATATCTGATGAAAACATGACGTTTTTCAATGGGAAAATGGAAATAGAAATATGTGGCTGCAAAAAAGTGTAGAAGGGTCAGAGTGATAAGAACATAAACTAAATTCAAGAACGCAAAACTGGCATGGATTAAGGGCACATCCCCCCATAAACCTCCATAGTAAGTTGTTTGCTATAAAGACTGAGGATGTACACATTTAGAAAGGTTTCAAATTAAAAAGATTGATTGGTTTAACATTGCCTTGATCTCAAAACAAGGTTTTTGGGGGTTTTTTTTGTTTTTTTTTTTTGAGTTAAGCTGAATTTTTTTTTTTGTTTTTCATACAAGGGTATTATCATTTTTCCAAACTTCTCAATTCAACTATTTTCTGTGAAGATAGTTTATCGACTGTTAATATAGTTCATTATACATTTGCTTATGATTATCTGTATTTTTCCTTACTACCTTATTCCATGTTGATTGGAATATTTTATGCAATAATTCGTTTGAAATAGTCTAAGTCATTTGCTTTGGCTAACAATTAATAATTCTATTTTAATGTTTTGTTATGTCTTTTTTTACATCAAAATATAAGGAGCTCGCTGTTATGCCATGTACTATAATAAGAATCCTAACCTAAGATTGTAACTCACTGACTTAATGGAGTTAAATAAACAGAGTCATGTTGAAGAACTGCTGTAGTGACTCACAATTAGCTCTGTTTCACCACTAGCAGAATAGCTTCCTCTGAGGGAGGATGCTGATTTCAGGAGGCGTTTTATACAAATTGCTACCTCTGATTCCTCCTACACCCAATGTGACTAAGTAGTGTTACCTTCTACACATTGGTTCTAAAAAGAGTATAATAAATTAGTGCACTGAGTTTGTGAGATGTGTCTGCATCCCCCGTCTCCTTAAAGTTTTCCTCAGAAACTTAGGAATAGAGAAAATCTAATTATAGCATGTATGTGAGTATATGTATTTACTTTTCAGTCATAAGCCAAAGGAAAACTATTTTTAGTATACTTTTGTGTATAAAGCACAATACTAGTTTCTTTGATTATAATTAACCTGCTGAATTACTGAATGCCAAAAGGAGCATTGGATTCTCACCCTAAAATAACTATTTCAAGTGTAAACAGTCCAGGGCTGATCTGGCATTCCTAAAGTCACCACAGATCCTGGTAACTTTCATTATTAATCCAGCCTGGAAAACAAGATCCTCATGATAGCCATCAAAAAGGGCTTGGTGAAGAAAGAGGCAAGGAGTAGTAAGAGCTGTCTTTTCCTAATAGCGCCTAGAAGCTGGTAACTGGCACTTTCTTCACATACTTCTCACTGATTTAGAAACGTAGGCCTTTTCCCCCAAACGGCCAGGCACCACTAGGTAGAAACCTGGAATTCTTTTAGTAAGTAAGAAGGGAAAATAGGGTGCTGGAGCCAAGTAGGCATTTCTGTAACAACCTCACCCTTTCATCGTTAAATGATCTATGCATTTCTTTTGAACAAAGACCATATTCAGCCTTCTTGAAGAAACATAACAAACTTGTATCAATTTCAAAGTCTAGGTCCTCTTGTCCTTTGGTGATATATGATCCTCTCCATCTCATGCAGAAATAATGTGTGTGTGTGTGTGTGTATGTGTATATATATGTTTGGACTGTGGTTGACCACCAGTAACTGAAACCACAGAAAGCAAAACAAGGATAAGAGAGGAGCTATCGTAGTTAAACCAGGCCCCAACATATAAGATCTATTAAAAATAATTCTGGGCAATTTAATCAAATTAAACACACAATATGCAATAGAATAATAAGAATAGAATAACCACAAGCCTATTATATTTTTTTAAAGAGAATGTGAAGCATATAATAGAAGACAGTGAATCCTACTTGTTTAAAAAAGCAAAACCTTTCTTTTCTAGTAGTAAAATAAATTATTTGGTCATCCCATATTACATCTGTTAACATTCAGTTCTTCTGTGATCCTCTCCCTTTACCTGCACCTCACCATATTTTCCTCTGAGACACCTGGACATTCTTTTCTGGGTATTACTGGAGGATTACTACATTGTGATATCCAATAAAGAAATACACATTCGTTCATTGTTGAGGGCTTCACATTCTTATAGACTTTCTCTTGGCAAAGTAAGATCGATGGTGTAAGAATGGAGCTTTTTGATTCTTTTAGATATAAATTCTTCTCAAAAATAAAGTTTCTCTAATTTAATTTTGTATGTGCAAGTGATTTTTGGCAACATCCAGTGATTTTATGTGGCTATAGATATAAGTATTAAGACTTAGGTATTTAATTGAATTTTTCACTATTTAATTAAGAGAGAAATCTGATAACATATACCTGCAGGCCAACACCATAAAATTGAAAAAAAAAAAAAAAACACTCATTATGTAGATGGCCACAATAATATATCTACCTCTGTTTACATCTAGACCAAGCCTCATATGAAGTTTAGTTTCCAAAATCAGGACAGCATACATATTGGTAGACAGAAATTGGTGTTACTGAAATTTAGAAAAATTCCATTTTTATGAATGCATTTCCCATCAATGATTTTTGGTATGGTACACATAGAAAATATGAGAGCAAATTAGGCCAAAGATAAATTGGACTTTTATAAAGGAGAGTAAAATTAAATAAAAATAGGTAATAATATAGCACATATGTTGGATAGCAGGATAGTAAAATTAAACAACAAATAAGTATTAATATAACACATTAGTTGGCTGACTTTATTTGGTTTACTTTGAAATAATTACTGCTTATGTTTACTGCTTTCTCTTCGGAGTAACAAATCATCCTGAACTTTATAATCATTTTTCCTCTGTTATTGAGGGATAATCGATGGGCAGTAACTGCACTCAGTGAGAGTCGTTTTGTTAGAACTTGGAGCAATGAAGCAAAGGAAGGGCCCGGGGGACAGGACCAGGCGGTCAGCACAGAACAAGCCGCTGCTGCCCTCTGCTCCCCTAGGTGCAAGTGTTGGGACCATAGAGCTTAAGATAAAGAAGCAAAGCACATTCCTGAGGAAACATGTTTTTTGTTTTTATTTTCTTTAGGCAGGAATTTTAGAGGAGGTCCCAGGGGAGAATGTCAACAGAGTAGTCATTAGATCTCCACGTGTGTCCTTTAGCATGTCAATGTGTCAAAATGAGAGTATAGTGGGGTCAGGGCCATTCTCTAGTTAGCTTCGCCTCTACCTGGCATAAGTCTGATTCCAATTGCCTTTTTAGTGATCTGTCTTTCCATCTAAGGTGATTTAAAGCTCTGCTCTCAGATGTCATTTGGTAGGGAAGATAGAGGCCGTTTGTAGCCATTTGTCTCAGTTTCCACATTCAACTTACCAGGAAATGTTTCTAGTTTATTTCAAACCTACTTCATGACCACTTGCAATTTAATGAAAAATATTTAGGAGTGTGCAGAAAGTTATTTTTTAGTCTGTTTTGCCTACAAGAAAAAAAGATACTTATCTTTTAAAAATTTGCCTAATCACTTAATATTTGTCTGTTCATCAGTGGAAACGTGAAATTTGAGTTAGAATTGTTTTCAAAATTACTTTTGAGAAATTACTATTTTTTTTAATCAAAAATGCTTTGTAAATTCAGTAATTGTGGTTCTCACCAAGTCATTATTACATGAAATGTTAAAGGGACTTATCTAAGAAAATTAAGAAAATAAAAACTATAAACAGTAATATGGCAATAAATTTACAACTATCAATAATTGCATCTAAAAAACAAACTAAGAACACAAGCAGAACAGAAAGAGAATCATAGATAGGGAGGTCATTTGGAGGATTGTCAGTTGGAAGAGGGAAGGAGGAGAATGTGAAAAAGGTGCGGGGACTAAGAAGTACCGATTGGTAGGTACAGAATAGACAGGGGGGTGTTAAGAATAGTACAGGAAATAGAGAAGCCAAAGAACTTATATGCACTATCCATGGACATGGGCTAAGAGGAGATTGCCAGAAGGAATGGGAGTTACTCAGTGGGGGTGGGGGGTTGAGCTGGGACAACTGTGATAGCATGATCAATAAAATGTATTTTAAGAAAGAAGTATGAAATACTTTTCCTCAAATGTCAGAAATGTACAGAATTGTTTAGATTATTGTCCTAGCCATTTGACACTAATTTCTTTCCATTTTGTTATTATTTCACTAGGCTTTTTCTCCTCATTTTTGTAATTAGTGTAATTGCTATAATTTACTATATTGCTATCTGATTTTAGAAACTCACTCCTTAGGGTAGTCATTAAATATTTATTGTAAGCATCAACATGGCCTTCAAAGCTTTTTTCTGCACATGAAGGTAAATATTAATCAGATAAATCTTCAGATGTCATACTCTACATGCGTTATCATACGAAAAGAAAAAGTTTATACTTTAAGAAAAATAACTAAATTCCAATGCTAATGCCAAAATGACAGCCAGTCTCTTTCCATCTGTTTCTAATCGAATTTTAGATAATTAGGATTACTGGTAGAACAGAGTTTAACTACAGCCCTCTAGCAGAGGACTGTATGTCAGAGCAGAGGGCACTCAGAGAGCTGTATGTTTGTGGTGAGGGTTACGCGTGTGTATCGGGGTGTTATTCCTGCAAAGAAAATAATTTGATGATCATTTATACCAGCAGAAATCAGGGCATTCTAATGAGAAAAAACAGGTGCCTTTATCTGAATCTTCTTAGAGAAAACGATGTGTTTTTAAGAACTAGCTAGTATTAAATAAAGTATTTTAACAATTCTGAATCTATTACCTCTTGATCGACTTAGTCTGGAAATAAAATATCTGTCCAATGTAAATTACCTAGCAGAAATTTTTCTGTCAGAATGCAATAAATGTGGGAGATTTTCTTTCACACGGCCCATTTTTAAAGCTCACACTTTGTGCTGTTGATATGATTATTCACTTCCCAAATATAGCACCTTTTATCTAGAATGAATAATACATTTTAAAATTCTTAGTAGCTGTGTGAGTTTTAGAAACAGAAGCAATGACGTGACAATCAAACAGCATAGCACACACCCCAGTCTTTTAAATTCATTTTCTTGTCAAACGGTGGGTGACCTACGTGTCATTCACGTACATTTTGTTATCAGTAGTGTTGGGGGTTGTCATCTAAACTCTGCATTTGCCATCACTAGACTCAAGGAATTTAAGACTATTCTGTCAGCTGACTTGAACTTGATGCATGTTTTATTGTATTTTTTAAAGTTGTAATAAATGAATGAGACAGTCCGTAGTTCAACATCCATCAGAAAATGCTTAAAGAGTTTGCTCTATTTTAAAATATAGTACATATTGTAACTTTTTTTTTGCTTTAACATTTTCCCATACTTGGGCCATTTACTAAGCATTGTCATAAAATAAAATATCAGACAGAGATGACTGATCTATGTCCAATAAATTAGGTTTAATTTTCTATAAAAGCAGTGTTTCTTTAATCAGCGGCAGATTTTTCTAAAATGCTTGGACATGAAATTCCACATTTCTAATAAACGTGTGGGCCCATGATCCTGATCTATAACTGTCACATATAGTTGCAGGATTATAGAAAGCGATTCTATTATAAAAATATTTCTACAGTGACACATCCCTGCAGGACAACTATAATATTTGTAGCTTAAGGGACTGCAAATAACAGTCATTCGTGGAAAGCTACCTTTCATTTAATGTTGTAACTAAAAATAAAGTTGTTTAAAAGACAATTTTCTTTGAGTTTGGAAAGGATGATTATACGTATTTTACTAACTTCGGCTACTGGTGATGGACCCACTCAACTTACTCAGCATATTGACAAAGGCAGGAGGGATATGATCTATCCCCCTATTCAAGTTACTAGTTCAGAAGGAATATGGATTTTAATTTATAGTAATTTAGATGACTTGGTGGATGGTAGTTTGTTTCCTGGATTCTTCTCTCCATTTCTCCAATAATATATTGGGATCATCTAATATTTATTTATGAGCAAGCTGCATTAAAGAGATCACTTGCTATAATTTGCCAGTTTAGAGGATCTCCCACATAACTGGAAATTTTGGGGAAATTTTTACCTCTGGATATATGCTTAAATTGGTATTGCCCGTAACTCATGTCATTCATTTATTAGGAATGCATTCTTCACAGTATCCTATAAATTAACATAGGTATAAATTTTCCCTATATATGGGCAAGAACCGGAGAATTTACCCTGGTATATCACCATTCCTCAATACCTTAAGGAGATGAGGCTCTCCGTTTTTACCTTTCTGTGTGACATTTATTATCAGATGATCAGAAATGTCTGCCTCAGTCTGCTTTACACTGAACTATTAATAAAGATCAGCTTCCTAGATGTTTCCATTTATATCGAATACAATTTCAGCATGGAGAAAGTCATGGCGGGTGACAAATTACTGCTGGTGACTAAATTTTTCATCTGTTTTTATAGACTGATGTATGTATACACAGTATATTAAGTACTATGTTCCTTTACTTAACTTGGTACCAGTCATCCAATTGATAGTTAACTCACTAAGGCTATTTTCTCACGTGTATTGTTATGTAAGTAAAGTGTCATATATCAGGCGCTCCAAGAATGGGAACAACCAGGCTCTAAGACATTAGTCTATGCATAGGAGAAAGAATGACCATGTTTTCTAAGCATATGAAATTTGTTTTCCAAGAAATTTTGCTTTTATAAGCAGATGGAATGTGGGAACAATTATAGCAAATCTTCATATCTTTAAAGCATAAATCTGATGTTGAAAATAGATGTCTCGAATGGAATTGCAATAATAAAATTTTCATAATTAAATAGGTCATTAAATGGATTAGTACTTTTTTCCCAAACTTAACTACACACTTCTATTCATAACTAAATGTCTTTTAGTCCTGAAAAACAAATCAAAGGTGGAGAATAGGTTTTGCTGAACAGAAGTGAAATAAGCATACAGCTAACTATGTGATTATTAAAGCAGTAAATACATACTAAAAGTGAAACACTGGGTTTAACTAATTTTACTTTAATATGTAATATGTATTGGTGTAAATTATGAAAGCAACGAACTAGTACTCATTGACATGCCAGCCTGTAAATGAAAAAAAAAAAAAAAACAGTGATAAAACACAGTTAATAATCTAAACTTATACACATGTCGTAAGCATCTGCCAGCCCTCATCTTAGGTGCTTTGCTTTCAAAGCCTTGCAGCTTTCTATCATTGTTCAAGGGGAAAGCTCTATTAAGGTGTACATATATGTAAAGAGGATTTAGAACTAATCATGAAAATTGTGTCCCTATGTTCAAATCTCAATTACGTATTAAATTTGGGCTAAGTGTTCAGGTTAGGGTCACCCTTGGGTCCCACTTTAGGCTTTTACTCTCATGTTCATCAAATAATATTAACAGAGACATATAACTATATCTCTAGAATTTAAAATAAATCAGGATTTCTAATGTTACAGTAGAACTAGGAGAATGGACACGGCTTTCTCATCCTTTGCAGGTACTTTCCTTTAAAAAGGAAGGATGTTATTCAATACTTGAAACAAAACAGCTGAATTGCTTTTCAGAGTTCAGAACCAAAGTGTGGGCACAAGATCCATCAATTTTGCACTTGCAAGTGGCTCTCTGCCTTTGGATAGCCTCTTAACTGCTTCTTCAATTTTTTGAATTCTTTACTAAAAGTTCAATTTCTCAAGAAGGCTATGTTGGCCATTCTAAAATTGCATTCCTGTCTTCATTTCAACGGTTTATATTTCTTTTCCTTGATTTATTTTTTAGCATCTCAAAAATTTATAGATATGTGATTGTTGTCCACTTCCTCCTTTAAAAGATAACCACAATAAATAAAATAGTTGTTTTTTAAGGTTTTCCTATTGTGTTCACTGCAATGTCTAACACATAGTATCTACTGAAAAAATAGAAGTGTTTGAGTGGATGAACAGTTCCAACCTTAAACTTCACCTGCACATTACTTTTCCTTGTTCTTCATGTCTGACCTTCTTCTGCATTTTTCTTATAAGGATATTTGTGATGGCACTTAGAGCCTGCCTGGATTATCCAGTATTACCTATTCTTAAAATCATTAATGTAACTACACCTGCAAAATGAAAAGATTCTTTTCCCGGACAAGGTATCATTCATAGGATCCAGAAACTTGCTATGACTATCTACATACACACACACACACATACACACATCCCAAACATACTACATACCGCACACATACACAAACAGGGCTCATATAGCTATAAGGACAACTTGGAGACATAAAGAATGAATATGTTTAACCAAAATTGTACAAAACTATACCTAGAGCTTGATTCTAAACAAGTATAAACAATAGTGACTTCCACTTTCCCTTCTTACCTTCCTCTTCTTCCTACCTCCTTTTTTCCTTTTCTTCTTCCTATTTCACTTTTTTCACTATTCATTTCCCTTCTTTTTTACCATTAATATTTTTAAGCTCCTTATTTGACCTTTATCTTAAAATTTGAGTCCTAATGTGATGAGATGGGACAGAACAGGTTAAGCATCCATGTGGAAAGGAGGATTGGCATGTGAAGGGTCATAGCCCTCAAACGGGGTGGAGGGCATCCAGATATGGGCGAGTCCCCACATGCAGTGCGGAGTCAGAGCAGGACAAGGAGAGAATGCATGCAGAGGCAAGGCCTGGTACGAAGTTTCAGAGTGCGAGCTTTGAGGTTATTGGGGACACAGGCAGTCCCTCATGGGCCCTGAGCCTTACGGTACATTCTTCCTGAGTATGCCAGGCTACAAGTCTTATCCATCTCATGATAAATCATTCTGTAGGTAGTGAGAGAGGACTATATAAATCAAGCAAGTCACAGCCTGTAAACTAACTACTCAGTTCTCAGAGCGAGGGAGACTTTGCTTGTTTTAACGCTACAATGTTGGCTCTTTGCTCGATAAGGGCTGTTTCCTTAAGCCCTTGTGTTCTCTTTGTAAGGTAATCCATTGCATGTGAATTTGTTATCTGTTCCTCTGTGTGACTGGGAATTGGGGCTTAGAAAACTGCAGCCTATGTGCTAACACTCTTGCTTCTGACTTGCAGTGTCTTAAGTTTTCCTTCTCATATCCAGGAGTATTATGTCTTCCCTCAGCATCTATAAAACTGGACCAGGTTAATTTCTTTAGCTTGCAAGAAAGATATGTTCTCAGACACTTCACATACCTTGATGGAGCATTTTCACATATGGGTTGCCCCATTATGAAGGATCATACTTTAAACTGAGTGAGCATGAACTAACACAGCATTGGTGTCTGGAATGGTATAACAGAATTTAGAGAACACCCATAAAGGCACAAGTCATAGCAAAGAGTATTGATGTCTTCACTGGTGAAGCTGGGAAGCCAGAAACAGATATTGGGGGTCAGGAGTGATTCTGGCAGTGGCCCAAGTGTGAGTGAGGGCCCTAGTGAAGTCAAAAGTGTGTTAACATGGAATACAGTGGCAGCAGTAATGTCAGACTGGTTAAAATAAGGACTTTTTATCAAATAATTGAATAAACTAAATATACTTGGAGCAGGCTGGCCATGGTTGTAGTGGATGTAACAACATGAAAGGGTGCAAATAAGAATAAGTAAACCTTGGGTGGCATTGAATTGGAATGGGACACATTGAAAATTCTTGGTTTATAAATGCACATAGATAATTATAGAAATGAATATAGATGCAAGTGTGTGTTAATATATGTATATGTTTTCCTGTGTGTATCCATACATCCTCTGTTTCTGTGCAACAAAGAAGTTTGGATCAGTGAGCTCCTAACTAGTATCCATAAACTCATCTAACATCATGGCTCCATGAAAAGAAACCATAATTCCTTGGAAAAACAACTCATTATTTGAAGTTGATATAGAAACAGTGTAAGGTAAAACTCTAGTATTGAAAACAAAGAAATACACAAAAGATGCAAAGACATCAAAAATTTGAAGGGGCCCCCACTGCCCAAGTTTGTATCATTTGAGCCTCAAAATAAATAATTAAATAGATTAGAACCCAGTGAACAAATAGAAAATCATGAATGTATATTGATATAAGTAGGTAGTGAATATATTGGAAGTGAGATGGACAAGATATTAATACAATGTGTAATTGTCTTCTTTATAGTACTTAATTAGTAATGGGGACAAAAATTTATATTGGGGAAGCCTGACTATCAAAGTGATCAAATGATAAAAATGAGTTATCATCAATAATAGTACAAATCAAAATTGTGTTTCCTGTAGAATGCAAACTGAGGAACGTAACACCATGCCTGCAATATTCCCAATATGCATAACTTTTATTAGTCATGAATCATCACCTGACAAATTGAATTTCAAGGTCATACCACTAACTAATTGGCCTATACAAGTCAAATGTGAAAACCATATGAAAACTAAAGAAATCAGAACTGTTTCAGACTAAAGCAGACTAAAGATTCATGTTTATTAATTCATACAATTGGTTATCTGTTCATTGTCTTTCTCTCCTATTTGAAAGTAAGCTAGATGAAGGTCAGAGTATGACCTGGTTAACTCCTGCTTCCCCAGTGTTTGGAGCGTGTCTGCCTGATAAAATAAAACAAAACAAAACAGGCCTGGCTGGTGTAGCTCAGTGGATTGAGTGCGGGCTGGGAACCAGAGGGTCCCGGTTCGATTCCCAGTCAGGGCACATGCCTGGGTTGCGGGCCAGGTCCCCGTGAGGGCCATGTGAGAGGCAACCATACATTGCTCTTTCTCCCTCCCTTCTCCTCTCTCTGTAAATAAATAAAATCTTAAAAAAAAAAACAAAACAGACTAAGAGATCTAACAACATAATGCAACATGTGATTCTGGACTATGTCATTTTTCTGATTAGAACATCTTTAGCATGGCTCGTGAACTTGAGGAGTAAGTATGGACAAAAATACAGTACTGTATCAATATTAGTTTCTTCAAGGTTATTGTCTCTTTCATGGTTTTATGGGAGAGTATTTGTCAGAAGGAAATTTGTTGGAAGAAAATTCAGGGTCACTTCAAGTGTCAGAAACCGTTGCTCACTAAGATAAGGATGAAAAGGTAAATGTATTTCTTCAAATAATTAATTAAAATATTGTACTTTTGAACCTGTGCCTACCCCTTAAAGAAACCTTAAAAATATTTTAAAGAAAACCATGGGAAGGAGGGGGAGTGATTTTGCAAGTAAAGCAGAATAAACAGAAAGTCTTGGAAAGACATTTATGAAATAAAATTTTAAGTTAGAAAATTATTTGAAAAAATCAGATTTATTTCATGTTTCTAAATGTTTACTGTCAAATAGTGTAGTATGTAATTTTATATTTTTAAAGAAATGTAGTTTTCTTTGGGATCTGACTGAGTATTTGTGGTAGCTGTCGGTTGGAGCCTCTAAACTTGACTTTTCAATTCTCTGCTTTGTGCTGATTCATAAATAATTTTCTGACTCTTCCTTCAATATTATTCCTTCCTACATTTTTCTCTTTATTTATCAGTTGAAAGCTTCTTTTACCCATGTATTATTTTCAATCATATTAACTTATTAGTAATCTAATTAGGGTACATCTGCATTACTGATTACATTTACAATTAAATAAATGTTTATGTAGGCTTCTGTAATAACATCTAAGTTCAGTAGTCTTATTTTAATTTCACTGACATAACAAAGTTGAAGATTTCAGTGGAAGGAGACAGGACTACGGTGATGCTGTGTAAGTTTAAGGTATTTTAGCTGTACTATGAGATGTACATCCTTAAAAAGAGAACTTTACTAAATCTGAGCTATTCTTTAGTTAATTTAATTCTTTTTTGCAATTAGGTTGAATAAGTTCACCTCTTTAAAAAATAATTCTTATGTTTTATTAACTACTTTAAAAAGTATGTCATATAATTATACTCTTAAAATGTGACACAGACAAAATTCACTTATTAAAAGAGAAGAAGAAGCATGCTAAGTGTTAGGAAAAGGAATGTGAAGTTAATTTTCAACAATTTATTTTAAGAAAATCACAGGTATTAATAAGGGTCAAAACTAGAGAACTTTTGTGTTGCTCAAACGAGACACATTGTAAAAATATTTTATGAACGCAAACATTTTTCAGATTAATTAATCATTTTGCTTTGTTTTAACCTGTTCCACGTTCTGCTGAATTTCATCAGACTCATAGATAGGATGCAGGCTAGACAGAATGGCAGCTCTGGTGGGAGGCGGGGGGCCAGGCCGGAAAGAAAAAGACCCGTGGGCATGGACAGCAGTTTGGGCATCGCAGGGGGTGGAGCGTGGAGGTGGAAGAGAGTATAAGGAAGATGAATGATAATGGAAAGAATACAATAACAAAAAAAAAAAAGAAACGAGTGAAAGTTAATTAACCTAACTGAAATCACAGCAAAATATAACGAAGACAGTAAAGCAACTGCAAAAGATACTGTAATATTGGGATTGGAAATCAAAATGCACATCATTGAGAACGCATTATACCACATTTTTTCTCTCCAGCAGTACATGTAATTGATCCTGACTATTCACATAAGTGAATAACTTAATAAACTTTTAATAGTACTAAAATCCCTAAGATTTATGATGAATGGCAACTTCAATTTATATTTGCCTTATTTTCCCTGGTA
>PVJI01015610.1:0-40641 GCA_004026765.1 Micronycteris hirsuta
GATTGATTCTACAATAGAGAAAGTAGAAGAAAGTATAATTCTGTTAAGCACCAGATCCACATTTCTTCTCACTCTCTTTAATTAAAAAGCAAACATGTCTTTTAAGGAAGCTCAATTTCAGAAGTTCCTATTATACCCCACTCCCACAGATTTATACGGAGACAGAGACACTGCTTGTAATTTGCTGGAAATGAAGAAAAATAAGGTATCTCACCAGACAATCAGCAAACAACATGAAGACATGAAAAAAAAATATATAGCTAGTGCTTCTCTGGCTTATGTAAGAAAATCAAAGAACCATGAAATTAATTTTATTTGTCATTAAAAGATACTAGACTTAGAATCCAGGATGTGATTATGTAATTATAAATTAATTTCAGTAGCATGCTCTCATCTGAACTAAATGTCAGCAGTAGTTATGAGAAGTATGTTAATGAGCATCACAAAAGCTGTTCTGCTTATTTGTGCCTCCAGATGCTCAGGGAGTAGCGATAAAGCCCCCTGCTGTAAGGGGGTGTGCTGTGGTTCTCTAAGACTCCCCAGTGCATGTGACCAGTTTTATAGGAAGCGACTCTCTTTAACCGAAAAGGAGGGGTTAGAAGGGTGTCCACCGGCCATGCTCAAGTGTGGAGTAAACATTAATACAGCAGTTGAACATTTCAATTTCAAAATGGTGTTCGAGAGCATCTGATGACACCTCTATATTTCAGCTCTGGTGAAGTGTGACAATTAAATGAATACTCCATCAGATGTTGTTTATGAATTATGACCTCCCCGCTTACAGAAATTGTTTTTTATAGTTAGGGTGGCACATCTCATTTGTGAAGAACGCCTCTCTGGCATTCACACTGCTTCTTATTTCTTCTAGGCATTTTATTAATTATATGTGTTTGCCAAGGGAGAGCCCAAGCATACCTATATCTTGAATTAAACTACACAGCACTCAGGTTTAAGACAGTGGATTTGTCCTCAAGTTGGCTGCCTCCTATTCAGCCAGTGTCACACTCAGTGGTTGATATTTGTGCTTGTGCAAAAGTCTCATGGAAGAAATGACAATTCTCATTTATAATCGACCTTTGCCTCACAAATTGTTATTCCTGCCACTTTGCCCTTCAGAAAGAATGTGATGGGGGAAGTTGAGGCAGCTCAGGGTGCGGAGGAGCCACTGGGGGAGGGGCAGCTCTCCACGCCCAGTCTGGGGACTCACCTAAGCCTCCTTGCATTTGTAGGTGTGTCCCATCACTGCTTCCTCTGTGTGGGGGCGCACAAAAAGTTTGCCATGCCAGTATTTCCCGTCATGATGATGCCGTGGCCTTCATGCATTCTCAGGGACAAGTAGTTTGTTCTGTGAAGTAAGACTCGATTGTAAACTGTCTCTTATAATCCTGAGCTAAGACAGCAAAGCCCAGGCAATTAATTGCTTACAGTCAAGGATCCCGGTCTGTTTTAGAAATTCTTGGGCCCGCAGCCAGGATACAGGTAGGTTTCTACAGAAGGCAGTGGTGACATTTCAGTGATCCTGAACACTGCCGCGGCTCTAATTTCACCGCCTGGGGCTCTGGGGCTCTCGGGCTCTTGCATTTAGGCCACGTATGAGATTCTTGTTGGCATAGGCAAGGCTCGCTATCTCAAAGCAGTACATTCCTGAAATCCCCATCACAGGGTAGGTCTCACTTACCCAGAGAAACAACAGGACTGTGTTCTGGACGGAGGAATTGGCAGGCCGCTCATCTGAAGTGTGTCCAACACGTGAGTGAAGCTGAACAGTCAGTCACACGCCAAGTCTCCCATCAGTAAGGCTCTCCTTACGCTATAAGCCCCTGAATCAGTTAGGACACTGCAAGGAGCAAAAATCCCAACTTAAAAAGCCTTGAGGAGGGAAGGCATTTCCTGTCCCACAGAACAAGAACAGGGTGGTCCCACGCTGCTCCCGCAGCTCCTTTACGTCCCAGGCACGCAGGCCCTGTACCGCTGTGCTGTCTCTCTCCACTGGGTGCCTTGGCCCTGAGCCACAGCCCCTTGTGGTTGCAGGACAGCTGGGCAACCACGAGACAGCAGTGGGCCAAAGAAGTGAGCCACTTTCAGCATGGTGCCTCCTTCAGGGCGAAAGCCTTTGCCAGAAGCCCCAAGCCGACACCCCCTGAAGTCTTTGTCTGGGGACTTTCCTCCTCTCTGATCCTTCCTTCGATCTCTGTGACCTGTCCATTCTGGTCTTAAATAATCTGCTCTCTACCGTCTATCCCAGCAATTTTCAACCTTTTTCATCTCATGGCACACACAAACTAATTACTAAAATTCTGAGGCGCACAAAAAATACATTTTTTGCCTATATGACAACCCTCCCCCCAAAAAACAGATATAATGTTGATTCATTCACACCGAATGGCTATTGTTGTGTTGGCTATTATTGTTCTTTTTTTTTATTTGACAATCTAAGGCACAGGGGGCAAACACAAGGCCCACGGGCCGAATCCAGCCCTCCACCTTGGTTTACCCTGCCCTGTACCTTGTTTCTACCCAGCGGCGGCACTGAGCTCCTTGCCCCTAGTTAAGGAGTAGTTACATTTACACAGTCCTAAAATTACATTTGGCCCTTTGAGGGCAACCACGAGGCTGTTGTGGCCCCGGTGAAAATGAGTTGGACACCCTTGATTTAAGGGAAAAGAGTTCAGTGCCCCCAACTAAATAGTCAGGTGTTGCCTGTTTTAAAAATTCCTGTGGCACACGGGTTGAACATCGCTGCTCTGTTTCTCTGTTTACCATATTAATTCCAATCCTCGTTAACCCTACCTGTTCTCCCTGCTTCCAGGTTATCTTCTACAATGCCTTTGAAGTGTTCTTTAAAACACAAATTTCAGGATGTCACTATCCTGCATAAAACCCTTAAGTGGTTCTTAATCACATATACAATTAAATTTCCATTTTTTTCCTCACTGTAAGAATGACCTCTCCCATCTTTAAAAAAGAAAACTAACTTACACCGCCGTTCAAGGCAGCTAATGATGGCTGGAGAGCTGCCGTGGCTGACATGGGGGTGGGGGAGGGGCTCGCAGCTCAGCCCAGTGGGTGCCTCTGCTTCCCGCACGTGGAGGCTCCAGAGCCTTTCTTTGGGTCGTCGGTAATACAGGCAAACGGAAACACCTCCTAGGCAGTTAATTTGGACCTCGGGAGTGTCCATCAGGCTAACGGCACAGACTTAGGTGGTAGGGGAAGCAAAGGTTAGGTAGGAACATGTGGAGTGAGAAGGGAAGAGGGCCTTGTGGAGAGACAGCTCCAGGAGTTATGTGGACATAATGCCCCAAGTCATGTGACATTCAGTAACACAATCTTCTATTTCAGCTTCCAAATCCTAAGAATGTGCCTTGTAGGAGAATTTATGTTCCGATTGTGTTAGACAAGTCAACCCAATCAGATGCTTGAGGGCAGAGTAAGGATGGTTGAAGACCAAAATACAACTAATATCAAAAACTGAGAATAACAAATTGTAATTGTATGAATTGTTCCTGTTTTTACATTTTCATTCTAAGGTAAAAGATCTGTGATTTGCTTTGATAATCCCTAAGATTAATCTCTTTTTTCCTTTCACAAGGCTTTTCATATCAGAAATCCTAAATTGACCGACACTTCATGTGTTTCCAATTCTGATCAGGGTAGTTTGGGGTTGTAACAGGCTTAAGAATGGAATTTCAAAAAGAACTGTAATAACTGAATATGCTAATTATTCTCCTTGCTCTTGATAGCAACCTGTATTTATTCTTTATGTCTATTTAAGAATTCAGTCTTTTGTGTTGTTCTATGCAGACTAAAGAGCTATTTAGATGCAATTTACATTCTGTTATGGAAAATGACTTTTCTTAATGAGGAGGTTAAATATTAATGAAGACTAATTGATGAATAATTTTAACAAGTAAAGACATTATCACGTTGATGCAAGAGCTTAAAGGGTTGCAGCAGGTATTTGCATACCCAATGACATTGTCAGAAGGGAGGGAGGAGAGAGCAGAGGAGCAGGACAGAGAGCACCAGGCAGGTAATGAGGGCTGTTCCAACTGGACCAGCCTGCCCAGCTCTATTTGCTCTTATCCATTCTCATGCAAAGAAGGGTTTGACAAGAGCTTGTCTTTTTGTATCTTGTGAGGGCTCCAGGCGAGCAGGCCTTCAGTTTTGCTTCCCTCTCTGACTGCCCCACCCCCACGTCCTCTCTACTGAGGCCTCATCTCTGCCATCACGGTACGTTTGTCTGCTTCTGCCTTACTGTCTGCCTCCGTCACACCCTGAGCTGACCTGTTTCTGACCACCAGTCTTTGCTGTCAGACCGTATAGGCGAGTTTGTACAGGCAGCTTCCTCATGGCTCCCGGTGGCTCTGTGGGGTCCGGTTGCTGGCCTCTGTCATTTACTGGCTCTTCTAGGCTGTCCGGCTGAGGAACCCCCTGCCCCACATCATCCCCACTTTCAAATGGAACTGCACAGAAACTCGGCACCAGCAAGAAGCAGAAAATATGTATCAATTGTCTGAGGCTTCAGACTGATTTTGATTCTCTAACCTTTTAAAATGTGATGTGTGTTTAAATTAAGAGTAGCAGAGACAAAAATGATGTGGCAAAGTGATAATGTTATCCCAGCCTATTTCAGTGACATTGTAACATGGTTAAGAAAATTGACTGTCAGATTTGATCAGTGTTGTTGAAGCGAACAAGCCATCATTCCCGGAGTGGCTGGAGTCAAATTCGCACCCAGCAGGAACGGTTTTAATGACAGAAGAACCCAGTTACCACGCGAAGCAGCCTAAGCATCCCTGACCTCCTGCGTTGCTTCTCTCTCTGTTATTTTTCAGGTACCACGTGCCTGATTGCTCTGCTATCCGATAAAGACCTCACCGTGGCCAATGTGGGTGACTCCCGTGGGGTCCTGTGTGACAAGGACGGGAACGCCATTCCTTTGTCTCACGATCACAAGCCGTACCAGCTGAAGGAAAGAAAGAGGATAAAGAGAGCTGGTGAGCTTGTCAATGTCCCCAGGCACTGTCTGAGGTCTCTCTGGGTGGATGGGGGGGCTTGCTTGGGTAGCCCTGGAGACATAAGGTGTTCAGTGACTAGTGGGCAGGAGATCAGCACCGAGGCTGCTGCTGAGGTAGCCGAGGCTGGACTCGAAACATTGCCTATCAAATACACAGCCGCTGAATCTGCCCTGCTTCATGGCCAAAGCTTCCAAAGGGCCAGAAAGAGCCCTTTGCTAGTTTCAAGGCTACTGAGATCTTTAGGCCCCTGCTTGCAATATCCTGCTTCCCACAAGCCGTGCCAAACTACTAGCCATTCGTTCCCCAAGTGGACCATGTTTCTGATACCTCTGTGCCGGGGCAAATGCTGTTGTCACTGTCTAGTGGGTGACAACTACTTGTCCTGTAAGACTCAGTTTACGGGGGTCCTTTTAGAAGCCTTCCCTGCACCCTGAGCCTCAGGCTCCCCCGGGCTGGGTTAGGTGCCTGTTCAGTCTTTCCCCAGCATCCTCTGTGGGCCTCTGGGTCACCTTTTATAAAGTATGGCTGTCCGATCTGTCTTGCTCATAAACTATGAGCTCTTTGAGGCAAGAACTTGGTCTGTTCATTTGTATTATCGCACACCTCACTCAGTACCTGGCATAGGACATATTTTGAGGGTGAGAATCCCTTGTGTATTCATTTTTTTCAACAACCAGGGGTTGGGGACATAAACTTACATTCTGGAATTGGGATGAGGGTGGGGAATCTAATGCACAGACTCTAACAACTAAATAAAACAAGTAAATAGTCTAGAGTATTACAAGGTGAGAATATTACCAGATGAAAACTGTTATGGACAGAGATAGAGCAGGTGAGGGAATGGCGAGTGTCAGGAGGTGGTCTGTGTAGCCTCATGAAGGTGACACTGGGACAAATACTTGAAGGAAGGCTATCAATTGATGGTTATGTTTTCATGATGAGATTTGGGGGTGCAGTTCTTTTCTGCCTGTGGACAGGAGGCACCCTTCCCTCTGCTCTCCAGACTGAGAGCTGCAGCGCATGCCGTGCATGATGCGCCCGCTGCAGGCCCGGCTGCTGGGGGGGCTGCTGGGGGCGGGCGTGTGCCCTGGGTCTCTGGCCAGGATGGACCCCTGCTGCCGGGGGTAATTTGCAGGTTACTCTCAATCTCTGCAGGTCAGCTGCTGCCCAGAACCTAATCAACATTTGAGTTTTCACAGTAGGAAGCAGTACCGTTGAGTCAAAAAGTGTTGAATTTTATTACACCCTCCTGCTTCAGTGACTGTATGTGATGCAGAATAATTTTTAATGAAAGCTTGGGTCGAGTTTTCTGTTAATGGAATGGAACAAATGATGTTTCAAGAGCATCTATCAAGTTTTGATGAGCTACAGGCAGTATGAGTGAAATACTCTGGCTTCCTTACTTACGAGGACACCGTCTCCCATGAGCCCATGGTGACCCTGAACGGAGATACAGTTAGCCTTATCTTGTGAGAGCACAGGCAAGGCTGCGGATGCAGTACACCTGGAAATGTCATCATAGCGTCCATCGCTGCGTTCTGAAATGTCACTCCCGTTTTATCCTCCTTTTTTTTGTGCCATTCCCACCACCTCCACCTTGCCCTGCAGTGATGCCTTGCAGAAGCAAATTTGGAAACATCTCAGAGGAGTTGGACCTAACCCATCCAGGGGGTCTTTTATAGCAAGGCTGAAGCGACCACGATTGGTTTCATTATCTTCATGCGTATTTTCTCTGACCTCAGCCTTCCTTTCAGGACGTCCATCTCCCCCTTTTTTGGTGTGAGAATTCGCTGCAACCAGTCTGGGCCAAATACATGGTGGTCTTGCTGTCTCCATTCTTGGGGCCGATGCCAACAACAGTGGCACTGGCTGCCGTTGTGTGATATCACTCGGTGCTGGGAGCCACGCCTAGCAATTTACGTGCTCCTGCTCTCTCCCTGCCTTATGAGGTCGATAATGTTATCATTTTACAACCAAGAAAATGGAGCCTCCAAGAGGCTTGTGTGCACATGACATACAGCCAGTGAACGGTGAGGCTGGAGTTGAAGCCCGCCAACCCACAGCCCGTGCTCTCGCCCGTCCCACCACACTTCCTGGCGTGTTCTCATGCCTCCTGCCCGCGGAAGTCCTGCCCACCGCTCACAGCCCGGCTTTAACACTCTGGCCTCCCTGGTCTTCACAACTGCACATTGCCCCTTCCTCCTCGTCTGCCTCCAGGTGCTAGTCCGTCCTCGCAGGAACACTGCTTTGTGCTGGTGGCTGTTAGTGCATGTGGGTGTGCTTCCTGCCACTGTCTCCGTCTTTAGAGAAAGGTCTGGATCTCATACAACTCTATAGCCTGCAGATTGCCTTGCATGGAGTGTATGTTTAATAACTATCCGACAAATAATAGGTGAATGAACAAAGTTCTAATTACTTTAAAGAAAAATAATAATACATAATATTGAGTGCATGTTATATTCAGGGACTATAGTAAGTGATTTATATGGAATAATGCCTTTATTTCTCACAACACGATGGAATATGCACTATTGTTGTTGCCATTTTGCAGCTAGGGAAACTGAGGATCAGAGAGAGAGAACTTCTCATCCAAAGTCATACATAGCTAGAAGTAACAGAGCCAGGAATCAAATCCAAGCAGTCTGACCCAAGAGCTGAGCTTTGGAACACTGTGCTAAAACACACACTTTATTTTTTAATCCTGATCCTATTTGGAGTGCTGTTTTGAGATCTATAGAAGCACAGCCAAGGGCATCCCAAGATAAATGACGGATCCCAATGGCTGTCTCTGGTACCTGCCCACCTGCCTTTTGCTATTCTCCTCGAATCCCCTCCCTAGTGCACCCTACTGTCATTCACTGAGCTTTCAAGTTAAGTTGAAACCAACACCCTCATCCACACATATTTCTTACCCTCAATACTCTTATTGCTCTTTCCTTAAAGTCTTTTAAGATACCAAGAATGAGGGCATGAGGGTCTCCTGGTGAAGGGCCAGACTTCAAGCCATGCGGCAGGGCTGCTGTTCTGTCCTGGCCGCACCAGGGTGGGGTGAGGGGAGCATGTGGGATATACCACGTGTGGTAAGTCCGCCTTTCGTACAGGTGCCCAGACTGCACCAGGTGTGCGAGGTGTCGGTCAGGCTAATGAGTTCATTCTCTTTCCAGGTGGTTTCATCAGTTTCAATGGCTCCTGGAGGGTCCAGGGAATCCTGGCCATGTCTCGATCCCTGGGGGATTATCCACTGAAAAATCTGAACGTGGTCATCCCAGACCCAGATATCCTGACCTTTGACCTGGACAAGCTCCAGCCCGAGTTCATGATCTTGGCATCAGATGGCCTCTGGGATGCTTTCAGCAATGAAGAAGCTGTTCGATTCATCAAGGAGCGCTTGGATGAACCTCACTTTGGGGCCAAGAGCATAGTTTTACAGTCATTTTACAGAGGCTGCCCTGACAACATAACGGTCATGGTGGTGAAGTTCAGGAATAGCAGCAAAACAGAAGAGCAGTGAGCCCTTCAGGGTCTCAACTGCCTTAGACTAAAGGACTTCCAACACACTCGTCTCTTTTAATGTAGTGAAAGGAGTGGAAGTTGCAGTTAGGATCATCCGTCCCAGACATGGGGTCCCCCTCCCTGGCCATCGTAGGTCTCTATTCGGTGATGACGAACAGAGGATGCTCTTGGCTGATGTAGTTGAGAGGCTGGAAGAGGTTTCTTCATGTTCCCCAATTCTTTCATCCAATGTCCAAAATATATAAATACATAGTTGTAGACACATGTATGAACTGAATGGCATATGTGCGATATAGTCTCCCTTTTAAGATTCTTTTCAAGACCCCTCACAGGGCCTTCCAGGCATCAGACTTTGTGTCCTCTTTTTGGAGCAGTGAGCAGGGCAGGCCTCCCAGAGCTGCAGGAGACAGGCCACAGTGTCACCTGTGAGCCAGGGTGGCAGGGCCCTTTGCTGAAGGCAGAGCTGCCCGGAGAATGCCTTGTCCTCCTGAGCCCAGGTTTTCAGCTCGGCTCAGCCCAGAAGTGGGTTTAGAAGGGTTTTCTACTCCATGCTCGCAGAGACTGAGGGGAGTGGGGAGGTGGAGGCGGCCTGCAGAGCAGAAATACCCTTTTTCCCTCGCTCCCTTTATTAGTTAAATAGACTTTGTGTACCACCTGACCCGTCTTTGTGCGTTTATCCTAATCGTGCATGACCTTAACCTTTTGCTTACATCTTTAAGTAAAAGGCAGCTGTTTAACTTCACAACCAGACACCATGATTTTTTTTGTGCCACATTGCCAAGAAACCTATTAGGGGAAGTCAAAAAACCAAATCATAATATTGTAATTCCTTCCATCTTTAAGGGTAGATAGAGGAAAATAATGGCTAAGTCACCGTCCTTCTTGAGAAGTCTGTTGTTTGCATTGGGAGAGGAAGCTGGTGAGGTTACCACTCTGAACTGAGCTCCAGCTGCGGTTTTTATGCTTTTTGTCCCCCCCTCCCCCTCCCTGTTCTAGTAGCTTTCAAGAGTCTTTCAGGGAGTGTTCTGAGAACCAGCAGCCTAGAGCTGCGGGTGTGTTCCTTGAAGCCTAGTACAGAGTTCCCAGCCACGCTCTGCAATTTGGTGGTGAGCTGCTGGGATGTGCTTCTCCAGCGATGGTGGAAAACAGCAGCTCTTAATGTTTGGCTGCAAATCCCTGTCCCAGCGGGGGGCTTTCCCCAGGCAAACCATTCAGTGACAACAAAGCTGTTTGGGAATTCAAGCTCAGACTTGTACTGTTTGTCTGCCCAAAGTTATTTTGGGGCCAGAATTGCTGCTCTGAGTTTCCTATCACCAAAGTCACATTTCTAATCTCAGTGTTTTATAAGTTAATCGACAGACAACACTGTCATCCTGTTTGCCTGACTGCGGTGGCTCAAACAGCCAGATAGGATTTTCGTTGCGTTCCCACGCCCCTGTGTCTCAAATGCCAGGGTGTCCACCTGGGTCTGTTCTTTCGAGTCAGCGTTTGTCACTATAGCTTCTTGAAGGCCCCATTCACTGGCACCTCCTGCCCATGGAGCCCTCCCCTGCCTTTCTTCAGCTGTGGAGCTGTTCTGAAGCAGATTCCAGAGAACTTGGGGGGATGGGAAGGTTCCCTTCTGGCGATGCAGGGCTGCTATCTCCCTAGAGTCCTCCAAGAACTTGCCTTTCTTTGACTACGAGATCAGTAATGTTTTCGTAAACTGTAACATTAGAATTATAACCCTGATTTTTTTTTTTAGCCTTAGAATGTTCTAGTACAAAATATCTACCACCATTTAGGTGGAAGGATTTGCCTTCTGGTTGTGCGTATTTGGGCTGGGGGTCAGGGGGGTGTGGGAGACATGCTGTCGTCGGTGACGGGACGGTCAGGCCTGGTGGCCGGAGTTTGCCTGGAGAAGGAGGATGTTCTGACTGTGGAGAGTGACCAAAGCCCACCATCTAACTCAAGTTCAGGAGTAAGCAATTTCTTCTTTTTTACAATGACCGTCAATTTCCATTTTTATTTTTAACTTAACCCCAAAATTCATAATCACAAGAAAAAGACATTTTTAAATGCCATGGTCCTTGTTATTGTCTAAGATGAAAATAGTATTGTTTGGTGAGATGAGAGGAAAGCTGCAGCGGTGGTCAGTCGGTGCGGATTTGCCCTGCAGATGGCGCTGAGGGCCGCAGTGCAGGACCTTTCCTCTCACTGAGGCTCGAAGGGCGTTTTCTGAATTTTGCTTTGTAGAATTAATCACTTCTGACTTGAACCAAGTAATATGTGTATTTCCTGTTCCCTTTCTGCCATTTTCCTCTCCTTTTGGCTCGTAGGTTTTTAAAAGATAGAAGTTCTAGGCAAAATAGCAGCAGTTCGACTGATACCTGTTTTTACTATCAGAATATTTTGCTCCCTCCCCTGGCTCAGAGCTCTCTCTCCCAGACCCTCGTCCAGCTGTTGGGGGTCTACAGACATCACCCTTGGGTGCCCTGTGGCTCACAGCTGCTCCCATTTTCTTGGGACAGGGAAGGCTGCATCTAGCTATTCGGGAAGTTGATTTGAGAAATTTGCATGTGAAGCTTCCCTAAATAGCACTGCCAAAGCTTTGGATGCCCCCCACTCCCCGAGGCTGCCCAGACTTCTGCAGCCCAAGTTCTTGCCAATAGCCCCCATGGTGCCAAATTAGGGATGATTTTATAGTCTTTTAGAAAGGAAGCTGGGAATGAATGACCACATGTTTATGAGCCTCAGCAGGACACCAAGCCCAGGGTCACTGCCCTGCCGCCGCTCTGCTGGTCCAGTCCTTAATGTGGGTTGGGATTTGGGTGGGAGTGGGGAGGGTGAAGACAGGGAAATTTTTTTTGAAATTCATTGTATTTGCAATTCTCTAATCAAAGGAGTAAACAGTACTGACATAGAAAACTCTAAAGCTAGTCCCCAAGACCTGCATTTATTTTATGTGACTGATTAGTCCAAGGCACTTAACTCTGAAGTCACTGTCCTAATGCACATATGCACACATTACTGGCTACAAGTGCCCACGTGCTACTCCTGCATTAGATTGAAGGTAATGGGCTCTTGAATCTTGTCTATAATCTCCGTGATGAGAGTATCACAGAGAGTGTTTTATAGAGTAAAGGAGCACATGCAATCTGGATCATTTAAAACAGGCGTTATTTCATACACCTGTAATGACTTCAGCCCATGTACATTTTGTGTAAACAGGATTGCTTGAGAGTGATGACATCGTTGCTTTAGTCCTGCCTGAAGTAATTTTAGGAAATTGGTTATACCATTGAATTGGATCACTGGCTATCTGGCAATACATGAAAGATTCACAAAGGCAGAGGTCACTTTTTTCTTTGCCAGGTAGATACCTTGATTTTTTTTTCCTGAGTTGTTGCCAGATCAAACTCTCTTGCAACTGTGTCAATGCAAAAGGTTTAGAAAGGGCAACATTTCGTTGTACATTTGAAAGTATAGCAATATATCCTTTGGATAAGATTATTTTTCAAAGATTTTGGAAATTTTTTTCCTCCTTTTAACCCATCATTAGACTGATCTTCCTTTAATGTCCTCCCCAAATCGCCTTAGCTCATCACACCAGCATTCCTGACCCAGAATGACATGACTGTTAGATGCACACCATTTTTACTGCCTGGGGCAAAACCACTGACATCTAGACTTTTGAGCTAGTCAGCTGCACACTACCAGGAGCAGTGGAATCCCGGCGTTTCCCAAAGCGAGTTCCACAGAACACAAGTTCCAAGGATACTCTTCCAAATATAGGGTTCCAGGATCAAAGGGGTTTGGAAACACACTCTCTTAGAAAGTTAGTGTGTATATGCTCGTCGAAGGTTTAATTTAAATGTTCTGTGGGGGGGGGCAGGGAGAAACACACCACAGATGTAATTTTAGTTAGCTTAGTGGTTTCCAGAGTCATCTGACCACAGAAACTTTTTTGAGTAATGCTTAATAACATCCCAAGGAGTTCATGTTCCATAGGACCCACTTTGAGAAATTTGGATATATGGAAATATTACTGTTTTCTCGTTCACTAGGACTCTTTGTAAGTGCAATATAATTTGCAATTTAGAGGCACTAATCCTGTCGACTAAGAGCCTGGCCTGTTCATGGAAGCAGTGTTAGGAGTGTCATTTAATGTGATTATCAGCAACCTCACCTCGACAGCAGGAGCCCAGCCACCCTCCCTGAAGCTCTAACCATCGTCTCCCTTCTTTTGTGTGAGTAATAGGCATGAGCCTTGCCGACCTAGGGATTTCTCAGACTCATTCCAAGAGCTTTCCATTGCTGTTTTAACTTCTCTTTGCCATCCAGACTGAATAAAAATAAATATTTTTACATTACATCATATCACTATGTGAGAGGAAGAAAATATTAAAAATAACAGAAAATGAGGAAAAAGTTATAAACTGTTAACATTTATTTACTTTTTCCTCTGTCCTTCTTTCCAGATTCAATGAAATAATTTTAAATCAGTCAAAGCTCATTTGTTCTAAAATCCCTGCCCCATGTTGTCCCACCATTCACATGTTTTGTATATAACTAAGTTTGTCAGGTTACCTCTTGCCTAAAATGTCAGGCTTATTGTCACTCTCAACCTGGACAATGGGTTTGAGAAACTCTGAAGGATAACCCCAAAATAACAGAGGAGACAAATGTAGATGAAAACATGGTACAATGGGAATTTAGGGTAAAGTCATTAATTAAAATCACATCTAATATTTAGAAATACACCTGCCCTCTAGATGTTGTCCAAATTCTCTTTCCCACTGTTAAGCTGAAAACTGTTTAACCAAGGGTTGGTTACAATAATTATGTGTTTAGTAATAACCACACGATCATTTGTACAATCACTTTAACAAACTCAAGTTAAGGACTCTGAAGAGAGCATATAGTCACTTCATTTTAATAAGTCGTCATAGGCATTTTCACAATTTAAAACCCCACCAAAAAGCAGCAAGCAGCAAAGATGTAATTTAGAGGTGTGGTTCCATTTATTCTAGAAGCCCTGGATATACTCTGGCCTCTGACATTTGTCAAATCCAAATTAATCTCAAAAACCTCCAGAGCGCAGAGTCCCTAGCTCTGAGCAAAGCAGCTTACTTCAAAGGCTTGGTGGCAGATTGTGGTGGGGGCCAGTTAGGGAGCAGGACAATCAATCCTCCTGGGCTACTAGCGGCTTCTGTAGGAGAGGGACTGTGTACCTGCATCACCTATTGTCATGACGAAATTCAGAGGCTAAATGTGATATCATGCATTATTATCTCAGCAGATTTGTAGATTAATTAGATAATACATAATTTAAAATGTGTTGTTTCAAAAGCAAAGGTATTGGAGAAAAAACCTTTAGGATACCCAGATACTAAAAGTGTAAGAAGTAGGTTATTAAAAATTTGGATTATCAGAGTTTTACCATTGACAGGTTATATTTTTAATAGTGATTTTTGACATCCGCATATAGATGAGTAGAAGGTGGTTGTTCCCATTGGCACCTATTCAAATGCACGGCCTCCTATGTACCATGTGGGCCGGTGCTTTGCTTGCATGTTACGAAGACACAATCTCATGCTCCTTCTCATCTGACTGATTACACAGGCAGACTCAAATTTAAGAAAAATAGTTTGGAACATTTTTAATCAAAAAAATGCAAAAGTAATTCCCAGGTGACCAAAGTCAGAATGTAAAGAAAACACTTTTAAGAAAATGTAAACAACAAAATCAAAGGAGAATAGTATAAAAGGAAATATTTTAAATTAAGGAGACATGACATTTTATAACATCATGAATCGTGATTTCCGATATTAAAGAGTTAATACTGAAGTCAGAAAATTAACATTGAGTTATTTGTAAAACTACTAAGATTACAGTCCCTATTTTATGCATTCCCAATGAAAATGGGTATTTATGGTCTTATTTATTGTTCCCCTAAACTTCCTTTACTGCCCTAGATTCTGCTCACTTTCCAAATCCTCAACATAGTTTTACCCTGGATCCTTAGAATTGATACATTTTTGAGGAGGAAATGCCCTTTTTTAGAATTTTAAAAAAGAATACGATGGACTACACGATACCTTCCATTTTATATAGAGTGCCAGGTAAAACTGAGGTCAGATAACAGTCACAGCTACCGCTGAAAGTGAGTTTAATGTACTGCTAATTTCACACATGCCAACATGACTACCAGTGACTATTCAACTTAAAACAGACAATTTGCCCGGCTGGTGTAGCTCAGTGGATTGAGCGCGGGTTGGGAACCAGACGGTCCCAGTTCGATTCCCAGTTGGGGCACATGCCTGGGTTGCGGGCCGGGTCCCCGGTGGGGGCCATGTGAGAGGCAACCATACATTGCTCTTTCTCCCTCGTTTCTCCTCTCTCTGAAAATAAATAAATAAAATCTTTAAAAAAAAAAAAAAACAGACAATTTCACGAAAACAAACTTCCAAGTGATTTAATGTTCTTGCTTCTCCGAGATATTTCTAATCCATATAATGCAAATGGTCATGTTTGCTCATATAATTTTGGAAAGTCCTGGAGAAATGATATATTAGATATCTCTCACCCAAGAGAGTGATATCTTGTACGCATTTTAAATTACCATCTGCCTTAGTATATGTAAGGACAAACAACTTAGTTTAATCATGAAAAGGTATAAAATCCTGTGCTAGGGAGGGGGGAATCTAGAACCATGGGACCTTCAGCAAGAATATCCCTATTTCTGCCCTGGCTGGTGTGGCTCAGTGGATTGAGTGCCGTCCTGTGAACGAAAAGGTCACCAGTTCATTTCCTAGTCATGGCACGTGCCTGGGTTGCAGGCCAGGTCCCCGGGTGGGGGCCTGTGAGAGGCAACCGACCAATCGATCTATCTCTCACACATCAATGTTTCGTTTCTTTTCTCCTTCCCTTCCCTCTCTCTAGAATAAAATCTTTAAAAAATATATCCCTACTTAGGTTCCACGACCATAGCCAGTTTTTATGTGATTCATCTTGATTGCCCTTTTACCTCAGGCATACATTCAGAAGATGGAATCATAAATACAAAGATGGAGAAAACCCAATAACTTTAGTTTCTCTTTTATAAAGCGTTGTTTGCCCTTTTAAATTTATCTGAAGTACATGTTCACATTGAAATATTAACATCTACAACATTGTCTTCAGTTTGCTATTCAATTACTAAAGCAAATGGTTTTGATTTATAGCACTTAACACAGATTCAGTTCAGATTACGGAGTTGAAATCTATTTTGCAATGCCTCAACATTACCATGGTCAGCCAGATAAAAGAAAACAGAAACAAAAGAAGAAATTCTAGTGCATTCAGAAGACTGATTATTTTGACAAGCCTGAAAAATAGTAATCAAACAGTTAATTCCAAAACAGCTCAGCGTGAACTGTCTCACAGACATGACCCCTACACGCCAGATGTACAAGGTGTGTTTCTTTTTAATGTCAGTGTCATTGCATATGTAATGCAATCAGATCGATCTACTTATGAACAAATGGAATTGGGCAAGTCACTGCTTTTGCTGTTAGTGAACCTGCTTATATATTTTATTCTTCCCTTTACTAATGTCTTTTGGCTGAGCCTGTATCTGTGGCATGCAGAGACAGTCTAAGGGCAGTACCTGTGGTAAGCATCAGGCACCACCCCTGCCTTCTTGGCACTTGGAATGGAGGGTTCATAGGTACTTTGATGCTCAGTACTGGCCAAACGGGGCGAAAACTGGCATCTTTCATGATTTCCTCCCCTGGACTTAGATGTGTGAGGACAGGCAGAATTAGAGTATGTAATTCTTTCCTACACATAATAGTGAACAGTAAAAAGACTATCATGCCCACATCCAAGCGAATTACATCAGACAGTTACTCCGTGTTTGGTCACCTAAGTTTTCCAAGGATGGTGTGGGGAGATGAGACAAAAAGGTGGGTCCAGGGGAGGAGCAGAGTGTCCCAGGGAGACGCCACCCAAGGCGGGCAGCAGCTATGCAAAGGCTCAGCAGTACAGGGCCGGGGTGGGTCTCCCTCCGGGATTCTTCTGGAGGAAGGAGAGTCACAGAAAAGGAGAATGGAGAACAGTGAGAACTTCTCTCCATGGCGCATTTTTATTTGTGTTCCTAAGAGGCTATTAGTGAAACATCCTCATGTTCTGAAAGAGAAGCTAGAACTGAGTGTGTTGATCATCAATGTATATGAATTAGTGAATTTGCTATGTAGAAAATAAACATATTTCAGGAAGACAATTGTTTCTTGATTTTGAATATGAACAGAAAAAAACTAATGCCAGATTTTTAAAAAACCATAAATTTGGTACCCATAGTTACTTAGACATTCCAGCACCTAGGCGTGGAATTTGAATTTTATATTTTAAACAAGAAAAGCAGCATCTATTTTCTGTATGGCAAAGCAAAACTACATACCAGACTTCTTTTTAACCACAGAAGTCATCACTTCTTCCTAAATCCTTTGCCTGGCCATTCTCCCTAAACATCTCTTTCTGTTCATGCCAATTGCTTCTTTATCCAAGAAATATTTGCTGTCGCTAAATTACGTTAGAATCCTATTGAATTAGAACAGAAAGTGAATGAGAAGAAGAGTTGGACTATCTCATTGTGATCAGAAGTGGGGTTTTTGTTGTTTTGTTTTTAAGCATGAAAACATATAAAAGGAAATTCAAATTAAGTCAGGCCAATTTCTGATTGGTTCGATTACAACCATAGGTGGAGCCCGATTATTAAGCAGGGACAGGAGGAAAGGAGGGTTGAAGAGGATAAGAGAAAAGATGACCCCACGTAATTGAGTAGTGTTTTTCATGAATGGCATATAGCAAGAGTTCTGATCTCTTTCCCTGTGAATTTTGAAACAGTTACTTTATACAGGCTCTTACGGTACCAATTTCAACACCAGGAGAGCTATTCTATCAGCATTTTCTTGCTATTTGAAAAACCATAAGAGGTTGTTTGTTTATAAAAAGATACCCAGGATCAATAATTTATTAGACAATACTTTCTTTTAGGAATTTTCAAATTGTATCGCATAATTAAATTCCTGGTAAATGACTGCTCTAAACAATCAGGCTTTCTGGTAAGTTAGTCTCTGAAACCTATCCATAATAAATACAACAGAACCTTGGGAAAACTTCATTACTCTTGGTACTCTTCAGAGGTTTTTATACCTACCCTTCTATATTTGTCTCTAAGAGACATTTGAAACAGTGAAAATGTCCCTTTGGTGTACAGCCCAGAGCACAGTAGTGCGTGGTCCCTCGATGCATGCGGGCCGTTCAGGCCCTTCTGATGTGCGGGGGTAGATTCAGCTTTGTAGAGACCCTGTGTTCATGCAGTCACTGACCCTGTGTCGTTGTATACAAACTGAACAGCTAAAAATTCACCCTTGATGACAAGATTAAAGCAAAAATAAACACAAGGTTATTGGACTTTATATGTGGAACTGCTGGGGGGGTTTCTTTTCTTTCTTTGTCTTATTTTCTTTCTTTGGTTAAACTCATTTTTCCATTCTAATGTCTGCTCTTGAATTTCACAATTTCTTAATGCTTTTGAGGTAGAGAGAAGCTGTTGATTTTGGAATCGCAGAAAGCAAAGAAACCGTTCATGGGCGGAAGAAAAGACCAAAGCATAACGGAAAGCAGGAGAGAGAGGACATGTCAAGATTGGGCATTCTCATTTGGAACAGGAATAAGCCCAGCCCTGGTTCAAAACAAGGGACTTAAAAAATATATACGAATATTTGCAACAAAAGTCATTTATCATGAACACATCCTTTACGCAACTTTACACCTCACCAACCAATTCACATCATTTAACCAGCACGAGGCCATCGGGGTTAGATGCGCTCTACGTACATGTAAGTCCAGCAACATGGCATGCTGCCCCTGCGGGAAAGGCTTCAGAGGAGCGTGCCCCTTGGCGAGGGGTTTCACAGGACGCAGGAAGGAACACTGGGGAATTTGAGGACAGTGAAATATATGTATACATGGCACCCAGAATGGAAAACAATAAAAGTTAATCACCAGACCGCTGAATTTGGAACTGGGTGTGACAAAGCTGAAAAATGTGGCCTTGAATTATTTTTCTCCTTTTCTTTAAAAATAATATTTGGCAGCCAGTATAGAAAATGAAGGCCATGAATTCTGGTTTTCCACTCCTTTTTCTGAGTAGAAAATGTCTAGTATAGAAATGAGGGATATGATTAGAAACTTCAGGATGGATATTTGTCACCTGGGTTACAGGAAGAATTGTTCTTTTCCAATACCACCCACAGCTCCAAAGGAAAAGGAATCAAAGGTCACAGGTGCCCCACTTTTACTTATTCTCTCTCTCCCTCCCTCCTTCCCTCTCTCATTCTGTTTTATTTTAGAAACGTAGCAGTGATGATCCACCTGGTTCTCTGAGGTAAAAACAGCAGACTGTGTAACTTCCCAGCAAGGGGACTTTCATATCAGCATTTCAGTGGCACCTTGTAGATCCAACCACAGTTAGGTTTAAGTGGTTCCTCATTAACAGTTCACACCGGAGATTCAAATCTCTCAAGGAGTCTATGAACCTACCTCTCCCAGCTTTCACCGATCCACTGGTATTGAACCAGGCCATCCACTGTAGACAACCATAAAACTGGATGAACTACGATATATTGGCAACCGTTTTCAGGCTTTAGGCAACAGGCCGTGCAAGATAGCAAACCGTGAGAGGCGGATCCCAAGTTGTTCCATCCTCGCCTGAGCTCACTGTGAGCCGACCGTTTTCTGACTGCGGCACTGCCAGCGGGAGTGCCGTCAGAGCTGGACTGCTCTGAAGGTACGGAGATCAGAGTTTGGGGCTAGTGACATGGCTTGACGCTATAGAGGGCTGTGCAGAGGGGGAGCTTCAGAAGTCAGAGCACGGACCCCTCACACATCCTTAGCTGAGTGAAGGCTTTACTGCTCGTGCACAGGGTGAAATGAAACCCCGAGGCTTAACAGAAGGTAGCTGCTATGGAATTGAGAGTGGAATACAAATACTGGAGATGGAGCATTGCTGGGGAACATCAAGTTCTGGCCCAAGTAGAGAGGCGAGACCTCATTAACACAGTGTTAACAACCTAGACGTCGGTCGGAGGCACTCAAGCTGTGCCTTAAGAGTAAGGACCACTCCCTGAGTTAAGGCAGATTTCAGACCCAGCCCAACTGAGCCTAAATCAAGTGCTGACAAGATTCACAAGAGAGATGGAGTTGGGAAGCTGTGTTCGCACACAGTGGAGGAGCTTGGGAACACCCTAGACATTCACAGATCCGCTGAAATAAACCATTAACACATCCTCCCTGCCTCCCCCCTGCCTTCCCTTAACCCTCCAAAAAACTAGGTCAAGATGATCAGCTAATAACCAACCACTAACTAGAATAAAAATCAAAAATAAAAACTCTTCAGAGAAAGATAAATCTAGAATTTTTACATATTTATAGCATAACACATTGTCCAGTATAATAAAATTAAGAAATTATCAGACATTGTAAAGAAATGGGAAAGCGTGACCAATAGTCAAGAAAAAACCTGCAGTCAACAGTAAGCAACTCTTAGAGATGTAGATATTGGTCTCAGTAGACTCATAGCAATTATAGTGAATATGTTCAAGGATTTAAAGGCAGCTGTGCGCTTATGAGGAAAGAGAAATCGAAGATTAAAAATTCAGGAACAGAAAAGTCAATAACTATACTGAAAAATTCACTGGATTGGCTTTACAGAATTTGGAGATGGCAAAAGAAGGAGTCAGTGAACTTGATCAAAACAAATTACCCAATCTGAAGAAAAGACAAGAAAAAGAGTGGAGAAAATTAATAGAACATCAGGGACGTGTAGGACACCATGAAACAGTATAAGACATGCATTATTCAAACATACGAGATACACATTACTCAAATGCCAGAACGAGACAAGAAGGAGAATGTGGCAGAAAGCTATATGAAAAATAATAGCCATAAATTTCTCAAATTTTATGAAAACATCAACATATAGAATCAAGAAGAACAATGAACCACAAGGAAGCTAACTAAAAAGAAAGCACACCCCACAAAGAATTATCTGAACCAAAATGTCACTAGTGCCAAGGTTGAGAAGCCCTCTCTAAAGAAATCAATTTAAAAAATTAAAGAGAGAGAAAGTTAAGAAGGCAACTGAGAAAATTAAATGGAATACCAATCGCTAGTCAACTCAAAAGAAGGTAGTAAAGTGCAACAAATGTGCAAAATGAAAAGTAACAGGATGATGTACTTAAACCCAGCCATATCAATAATTACATTAACTATAAAGGAACTGAACACTCTCCACTAGGGAAAGCCTTTTTTAAAATGTTGCTGAGACAACTGGATATTTGCATGGAAAATGAAAAAGCATTTCAACCCCTCTCTGATTCTGAATAAAAATTTAAGCTTGAGATGGATTGTAGTCCTAAATGTAAAACCTAAAACCATAAAGGTTTTTGAAGAAAATATAGGAGAAAATCTCTTTGATCTTGGTGTAGATAAAGACTTCTTGGGTAGGGCCCAGAAAAGCATGAACCATAAAGGAAAACAATGCATAGGAAAGTACAATGGAACGCACACGTTTGAGAACTGTTTGGGGTTTTGTAATAAAGTTAAATACACATCTAGCCCATGGCCTGCAATTTCACTCCTAGATGCATACACAAGAGAAATGAAAACATAAAGATGCAAAAGAACTCGCAGAAGGATCTTCATAGCAGTCTTATTTACAACAGCCCCGAACTGGAAACAATCCAAATGGATAAAGAAATTGTTGTTTAATCATACAATGGAATAACACTCCTCAAGAAAATGAATAAACTTCTGACACACAAAACAACATGGATCAATCTCATACACATTAGGTCAAAGCAGCAAAATAATACACACTGCACGAATGCACTTACATTCCAAACAGGCAACACTAAATCTACAGCGCTAGCTATCGGGAAGTGGTTGCTCTGGAGTGGGGGTGGGGGTGGGGATCTGCTGGAAAGCAGCGTTAGGAACCATTCTGAGAAGACGGAAATGTTCCGTACCTTGTTTTAGGTGGTGGTGACACAGATGTATAAAGCTGCCCAAGCTCATGGAACTGAGTGCTTAAGTTCTGTGTGTCTCAGTGTATAAAAAAACAAAAAACCACTGCCAATTGCATCAAAAATATAAAATATTTAGGAATAGATCTAATGAAAGATATGCAAGACTGCTACATTGAAAACTTCGGAATATTGCTGACAGAAATTTAAAAAGTCTTAAGTAAATGGAAAAGCAGATGACATTCATAAACTGGAAGACTTAACATCATTACAATAGCCTTTCCCCCAAGGTTTTAGGTTTAATAAAATCCAAGTCAAAAGCATGAGCCCTGGCTGGTGTAGCTCAGTGGATTGAGTGCGGGCTGGGAACCAAAGGGTCCCGGTTCGATTCCCAGTCAGGGCACATGCCTAGGTTGCAGGCCAGGTCCCCGTGAGGGCCATGTGAGAGGCAACCATACATTGCTGTTTCTCCCTCTCTTTCTCCCTCCCTTCTCCTCTCTCTAAAATGAATAAAGTCTTTAAAAAAAAAAAAGCGTGAAAGACTCTTTTCTAGAAATTGACACGCTAATTACAAATTTCCATGGAAATTCAAAGGACATGTAAAAGCCAAAGCAATATTGCAAAAGAGGAACAAAGTTGGGGAACTTACATTACCTGATTTCAAGACTTTGTATGACATATACCAGTGTATACTTAGTATAAAGGTTATTATGACCTGCAAATGAAGCCTAGGCCCCAGCCCCACCACCATCTCTGCCCCTGCCTTGCACACCAGGCTTCTCCATTTGGCCCGTGGTTTCTTGTGGGGCCAGCCTGGTACTGGGGATGTCTGCATTGCAGACAGAACACCTGATCAAATAAAAGGAGCCTTTCCCATTTGTCTTTGTTTCATTAGGGGGCACCCCCTCTTCCTGCAGGAGCCCTTCAGCAGACCTCTCTTGGGGGCCCACCGGCTGGGATAGGTTAACACGCAGCAGCCTCGTTGGTGGGCCGGCTGCCACTCCTGCTCTGGAGAAGTGGGAGGGGCGGGCAGGGCTGGCGGCTCGCAGCAAGCCCCGCGTTTGGCCCACCCTCCCCCACCAGCTTTTCCCCACGATAGGTTCTGATCCTGCTTTTAAGTTTGTTAATATAATTTTTAAAACATTCATGGTTAACAATAATTTATCCTTGTCGCTGGGAATGAAGTCATAAAAGGTGCTTTAAACGTAGGAAAAAGTGTCTGAGAGGCAATTCCTGTTAACATTTTGGTATATTTTCATCCTGCTTGTTTCTGTACGGTTTTTACATATGTAGCCAGAAGGGGGAGGAGTGGCATTTCAACCCATCACTGCGGCTGCTGCAGCCTTTTAAGAGAATGGCATAATTTATCTTGTGGGGGAATCGATATTTTAAATCTTAGAAATGCCTTGAATGGACTCCTTTAAGGGAAAAATACAAGTGGTGCCCACCTGCGCCCAGCCTCCCACAGGATCTGAAAGGTGAGAGTAAAACATAAGCAGGGCTAAATGGAAAGACATTTTAGAAATGATTCCTTGATAACCTGAAACAAGGGAAGAGCTTGGAAACATGAAGAACTGGCCGGATGTGAGGAGAGAAGACTTGGCCCAGGGCAGGTGGAGGGTGTCTTGGTCCTTCCAGGCTGCTGTAACAGCGTGGCACTGTGGGTGGTTTATAAACAATGCGAGTTTATTTGCCACAGTCCCGGAGGCTGAAGTCGGAGCTCGGAGTGCCAGCAGGGTCGGGTCCTGGCAGGGGCCTCCTCTGGGCTGCAGACGGCAGATTTGTTGCATCTTCATGTGGAGGAAAAGGAGAGACCAGCCCTCCACCCTGTTCTAATGAAGACACTCCTCCCATTCATTAAGGCTTCGCCTCCTGGTCTAATTACCTCCCAAAGGCCCCATCTGCCAAGCAGTCACACTGGACATTAAATTTCAACATATGAATTTTGGAGGGACAGATTCAGTCCATAACAGAGCCACAGTGGATGGGAAATTTGCTTGATGAGGTGTTTTAACTATCTATGTGTAACAAACCACCCCAAAACTTGGAATAGCTTCAAGCAAAATGTAGGATTTCAAATGTTCCTGTGAGTTGTTGGCAATCTGTTGGGAGGCTCTCAATTGGGGGCCGCTGCAGTTGGGGCTGGAGTTGTCTGAAGGCTCCACTCCCAAATGAGCTCTTCGCTCACGCGCCTGGTGCCTCAGAGGGCTTGACAGAGCATGGGGAGCTGGCCGGGCATCTCTCCCTCCTCTTGGCCTCGCTACGTGGCCAGCATGGCCTCCCTCCCCGGGTAGCGGGCTCAGCGTCGGCCCTCTTACAGAAGCTTTCTGGAAGGCTGCAGGGCTTTTCTTGAAAGACATTGCATTGGGGACTTTTTGTTTCCTCATGGGGATTTGCAGTCTTCTGTTTGGATATTGATGGGAAAGGAAGGCTTGAGAATTTGGAGGACACACACAGTTCAGAGCACATTGTACAGATACACACACACATATTTGCATCTCAAACCTTTTATTTAAAATAAGTTCAGCCCTGGCTGGCGTGGCTCAGTGGATTGAGTGCTGGCCTGTGAACCAAAGGGTCACCAGTTCAAATTCCCAGTCAGGGCACATGCCTGGGTTGCGGGCCAGGTCCCCAGCAGGGGATGCATGAGAGGCAACCACACATTGATATTTCTCTCCCTCTCTTTTCCCCTCCCTTCCCCGCTGTCTAAAGAATAAAATAAAATCTTTAAAAAAAATAAAATAAGTTCAGGCTCATGACAAAAACCTTTTCATAAACATCATTTTTAATGGCTCTCATACTCAAATGTATGACAACACTGAACTTTAGTCAATCTTTCAATGTTTTTTTAACATTGAATACTGATTTTTAATTAAGAAAGTAACATTGCCATGAACATGTCTGACAAATTCATTAGGAAAGATTCCTTGTGCAATTTCTGAGCAAAGAATATAAAGTTTGGAAAGGTAAACTGCCAAATTGCCCTTTAGAGACATCTAACCATTTGCGGCCCTACTGCAGGGCAGGACATGCTCTCACCGGAAGGTTGGTCTGTACATTGGCTATTGGCCCTTTCCTCTCCTCTTGTTCTGTTTGCGCCCCACCTGCTGTGGCCTTGTCCTTCCCCGGGACACACCACCCGCTTCGCCCTTGTACTGTGGGACTCGTGTCTCCCATGGAGCATGGCTGCTGGGCCTCTCCTCGCCTGGGCAGTTAGTTCCTGGCTGCGTGGGAGCCTCCCCACACCCACACTGTGGGGACGGGGAGACAGCGGGATGGGGTAGGCTCTCTTTGGTCATGAAAGGAAAGATACCTCATTTTGGAACAGGTGGTCACCAGGGCAATGAGGCTGGAGAGTGAAGGACGCCTCTTCTAACTGGACTTCAGGCATCCTTCTCATGGGATGGACCTGGTGGCCTCATCTAGGAAGAGAACAGGTCACTCACTTGTCACCTCATAGATGCCAGTGAAGAAACTTATGCAGTCAGCCTGAATCCTACTGCTCCACTTCTTGGCTGGCAGAGACTGTCCCAGAGGCCCAGAGGTGTCTCCCTGCCTGTCTTTCCTTCTCTCCGTTCTCCCCGCCTCAGGGTGCTGAGTCCGGGGTTAGGGCAGGGAGAAGTAAGGGAAGTGACAGAGGAGCAGAGAGCTGTGCGTGGGGATGCAGATCGAGCCAGGAGCCCTGGGAGGCTTGTCTGCATCATGCCTGGGTGGCCTGGGCTGCAGGGGGTCTGGTGGCAGTCAGTGAGTGTGGCCCTCAGAACCTCAGCTTTCTTCCGAGTGGCAGCAGCAAAATGCCTTAAAATGACTTCTCTAACTACTGCCAAGTGTGGATTCTCCACGACAAAATACTATTTTAGAAGTTCAGAAGTAGTTTTTTAAACAAAAATGTTAACTGTTATATAGCATTTACTTACTATGTGCCAACAACCCTAAAAGGTAGGTCATTTCCCTCATTTTTGTAGGTAAAGAAACTAAGGCACGAAAAAGGTAATGCGCTGCCCACAGAGCCAGTAATCAGAGAAGCCTCGTTTCAAACCCAGGCCATCTGCCTAGGCTTCCTAAAAAACGAGAGAGCCCGTTTTAGTGTTTCTAGCACTGGGATCTGAAATAGCAAATAAATCCATTCCCCATTACAGGTGGCTTCAGGATTGCAATAATACCACTTTACTGTGTTCTTTTCTCCTGGGTGACGGATATCTTCTCATTGCAATTGTAGGAAACCAGGAAGCCTGTGGCACCAAGACCTGGCTCCTATTTGGAGCCGTCTCTGATCTCGGCCCTCACCCTCTTCCACAATCTTGGATTCTACACCCTTTGGAGACTTCGGGCTCCAAGTTCCTCTCAGTCCTGAGTCAGGGGTCACTTTCTTCCTGGAACTTTCTGCAGTACCGCAGTGGGGGTTCCTCTTGAGGTGCTCCAACTAATCCAGGGGCAGCAAGGGGACAGCAGTGGAACTGGGCCTGAACTTCCTAGTCCCGACTTGACACTGACCTTGGGGAAATTACATGAACCCACTGCATCTCAGTTCTCTCATCAAAGCACAGGAGTCCTCAAGCCTTTTCTTTTCTACTGTTCCTCCTCCTCCTCAATAAACCATCACCTACGGCACTGCATTTACTAAATCGTAATTGTTTCTCCGTTTTATTAATCAGACAAAAGTAACCCCCAATCAAGCTTCTGTTTAGCATCTGCTGACCATGGCCACTCTCTCAGTGATTAAATTCTAGCCAATAGAAACACTTTTCTTAGCTTGGGCAACCCTTCCTTAGGTGAATGTGTAGATTCTTCTCAGCTCTTGGAAAATTGAAAATTGTACAGAAATTTCCTGAACTCCTTCCCTATCACAGAGAAGCCTAGAACCCATAGTGAGGTGATTCCTCACATCCCTCCCAGCTCTAATGTTTCACTCCCCAGGCTCAGACTGTCCGAATGCGGGATCTGTGCTTGTCCCTATCGCTTACCTTAAATACAGGGTGATGGTGTCCACCTTTGTTGTACTCTTTGTCCTCACAAGACCCTTGAAATGGTCCTTCCCTTGGGCACTCCTGTCAAGGGACTGCCCAAACTGCCCCCGGCCCTCAGGCTCATTTCCCGAGCTTGCTCCCCTCTCAGACCAACACCCCAGCAGCACGTGCTGCTGCTCTGATAGACTCTTTGAAGGTCTGCTCCCACACTAACCCGTGGGACAGCCAAGGAGCTGCTGGGGAGTGCGAAGGGTTCCCCTTGAGATTGGTCTTCGGCTCACACAGAATCCAGGGGTTGGTTTAACAGAAAGATTCTCAGTGGATTAGAGGATAAAAGATCAAGGCCAACAGGATGGGCCTGCCACGTGTCTCCTGTTCACTGTGCGCCGCCCCCCATGCTGGCCCCTTCCAATTCCTCTCGCTCTCTCCCTCCATCCTGCAATAAGTCTCGGCCCCAGGAGAAGAGGACTTTATCCCCAACCTCATGCTGGGGGAGTACTGTTGTCATAAACAGCCCCGCTCTGGCTGCTCTGCACCAGAAAGTTGATGGGACACCACAATGCCAAGACCACACCGGGCAGAGCCAGGAAAGATTAATGAGGGCGTGCAGCCCCCAGTTAAGGGCCCAAAGCCCCAGCTGCAAGTGACCCAGAAACCTCTGATCAGCACGAGCCAGCCTCAGAAACGCAGGCCCCTGAGCCCTTTCCCAAACGGGGTGTGGCCGATTGTATCAATGTACCGACTATTCGGTCCCTACCCTGTGGAACAATACATTCTGGCTTGCCATAACATGACTCACAGTTTCCTGTGAGAGCAACACACTCCCCTCACTGGTATAAGATCTGCTTTGGTCAGTGGACGTATCCACTGTTGCTTCCACCAGCTCCCTTCCCTCCTGTTGGAACAGTGTGCTGCAGACAGGGGCCGCCGGGGAAGATGGATGCAGCCCGCGGTGGGCAACATGGACGGAGAGGAAACACGGCTGTTGGCAACCTTGGAAATTTGGGAGTTGTTCTTGAAGTATAATCTGGCAAAGGCTCCTGTGCAAGGGGTTACAAAATCAATGCTTAGGGGCACACAAAGTAAAGGAGTGGAGCAGCGAGCGTGGGTAAGGCCTGGGACTGGCAGGGCTGCAGCAGATGCGAGAGAAATGGCCTCAGGTTAGGCTCCCGTACTGAACTTTGCTATGAGTTAAAATAATGGTTAAACGTCAGAGGCCAAGATATTAATAACACAACGAAACATCTAGTTAAAACAAAAGAATATAATGGCCCAACCTCTTAATGGTTTTCATAATCATTTCACTTTTTAGAGATCTTTTAGGCACCAATCTCTAGTTGAGAAGGAACAACTTTCTGAAATGTGGCAATTATTCACATTTTATTTCTGGGTTTTTTATCTTATCTTAAAATGAAGAGAAATTCGTTTTTATTTTAAAAGTTCTCTTTCAAAAACTTCTGTTAGCTTCCCAAACATCAATATAAACTCCTACAAAATTGGTCAAATCTAATCATACCACAAAAACCGCCACCATTTGTCTTAAAGAAAGTGACTCCTATATGAATGGGGATTGACAGGGGGTTAGGTTAATTCTACAGAATATTTCATTTAATTGATTTTATTATAACTGGGTCAGGCCTGAGACTGGGAAAATGGAAACAGCCTTTTCAGAGAATCACACATTATAACAGTTCTAGCTGCAAATTTCTCTTATAGAAGAGTTACAAATATCTGTGATTAGAGCTGACTACATACTTTCAAGTTTATATTTTCTGCCAAAGGATCTGCTTGTTTGCCATCATGTAACCCAGAGAAAAGGAATCAGTGGTCCCGTGTCAGTCACAATAGGAAATTGCACAATCCCAAAGCTGCGGAGCGCTCCTCTTTGACCTGTGAGTAGTAGATCCAACAAAAGACACATCCTGTGAAAAAATAAATGTGCTCCTTCACAACAGGAAAATCAGATCTGTTTTTAGACCACACCAGGGCTTTCCTCTTGGCATAAACTAATAACAATAGGGCATTGTCTTTTTCTCTCTTTATTCTCGAGCCGATCGTTAGAGAATGAGAACACACGTTGAGTGGTTTAGTGACGAACTCGAATCTTCAGTCTTGTCTTTCCAACCTCGGCACTGGGATTCAACACTCTTTTCATTATATTCTGGCCATTTCAGCCTGGAGTCCTTTCCAAAAGGAAACACACTGCCGGGCATTCTGTACTATTCCTAATTCCCAGGTGGAAAATGGGACTGATGAAGTGACATTTCAAAGCACTGGGGATTGTATTTTTAAAAACAGGACAATAATTCAGATCTTCCTTTAATTCTTCTCTATATTACCACGGTAAAATATTTATCAAAGTCAAAGAGCTCACTGATACACAATAACGACCTTACATTAATGGAGCCATGAATAACTCATTAGTGAAGTCATGGGCAAGGAGTCCAAATGCACAGGTGGTTCACTGTTGTGTTTATACAGTATTGAAACAACCATAACACTTAAACAGCCAGAGCGTTCTAAGCAATATTAAATAATAATTGTTAACTCTGAAATACTGTCACATGTTGAAATACCTTCTGAATGACCAAGAACAGATGAAAGTTTGTTTGGCATAACTCTAAGTTTTTTATACAGAACTATATATTTTTAAATATTGGTAATCCACGTAAGAGATACATGAAACCCTTAATAATGAGACTGTTCAATAAATAAAGCTCCACACTACTTTGTTCTTATGAACTAAATGAGCTTACAATTCAATGAAACCCTTTTAAGAAGTTCCATAGAATGACATGTTCTAATTGTTTGGTCCTATTAACAAAACACTTTGTTTAATTCCTCTCAGTATCCTCTTTAAAGGGCCTGATTTGATTACTGTCCAAATGTAACACAAGCAAAGTATAACCCTGTAATGTCTACCTATCGGTTCTCCATGAGGTTCAGTTCAGGGTAAGCCAGAGAGCATCCTGCCCACGGGCTTTCCAGCGGAGATTTTGTAGCACCAACTCTGACACTCTCCACCAAGTATCCTGTCCTTCTTCAGTTTTTGGTGGAATGTCAAATTAATAATGGCATGTGGTGTTCCTTAGCATAACCTGCCAAAATGTGATAATCTCCTTGGAAGAAAAGCCATGGGCTGCAATCAGACGTCTGAGCTGACAGACATCCAAATGAATCCTGTATATAAAGAAAAGGTTTGTGTCTTCTGGAATATGAATGTCCACTTTTAATAAATTCAAGCAGATCCCAACATAAACATCTTCAATCTTGATGGGTTTTACGTGACTCATCATTTCATAGATTTTTGGCACCAAATCTCTGGACATTATATAACCAAACCCACTGCAGTAGGGAGGATACACCTTGAAAGGATACTCCTGGTATGAAATACGGTGTTTTTGGTAAATAATTCCTCTAAGGGAATAATTATCAATTAGAGGATAACCTGTGAAAAACTTCTCTGACTGGTTTAAATTTAAGAGGTACTTTACTAAATTGCCAGTGTTGATGAAAACATCAGTGTCTGTCTTCATGATGTACTTGGCGTTGGGGCAAAACTCAGTTACCCACCTGAATGCCATAATTGTTTTCAAGGTCAGGTTATTATATGTGTCTAAAAAGTCTTGTCGTATGATGTCACCGTAAAGAAGGTGCTCGTCCTCCAGGGATAGTGCCAACACTCTGTCTTCCCTCTCAGCCTGCTGGCCTAGTAAGAAAAATGTGAGAACCTCATATCCCCACCAAGACTTTTTCTCACCCCAAGTAACTCTAACTGCCTGTCTGGCCTTCACATCTGAGGGGTGTGAGGTCACCAGGATGACAAGAAACGGGTTTTGCTGAGAGCAGTTGGAACGCTCTTGAAGGGTAAAGCGAAAGTTCTGCCTGTAAATTGGCTCATACTCATAGAAGTACATCCAGTTTACACGTTCTATCACATTGTAGTGGGGCAGGCTGAGGTACCACATCACAAGGAAGCTCAGGAGTGACAGCAGAAGGAGGCTCCATTTGAGGGATCTCAGGGACATCCTACTGGGAAGGGTGGTCAAGGGGGCCAGGGCCATCCACAGCAGCTCAGAAATACGTGGCTCAGGTTCTAGAAGATTTACCAAAGACCTGGTTAGTAATTCACCCCCCAAAACAACATGTTTTCAAATGATATCCCATCATCTACTCAAGGAGAAAAGGTAAGAAAGGAGAATAAAGCTCTGAGCAAAACCAAAAATTCTGACCTGCCACCTTCATTAATAAGATTCATTGTAAACAAATGAACGCCAACAACCAAAAATATATTTGAGCTTCGTACATCAAGAGAAAGGTTAAAAAATACTCCTAATTATTTTCTATAATACTTCTTGTTTGACATAAATAACTGTTGCAATATGATTTTTGTCCCGAATGTCCAGAGAGACAGAAAGAAATGAGTAACAGAGGTGGGTTTAAAAAATAAATCTATGAACCCTGGCTGGTGTGGCTCAGTGGATTGAGTGCCAGCCTATGAACCAAAGGGTCGCCAGTCTGATTCCCAGTCAGGGCGCATGCCTGGGTTGTGGGCCAGGTCCCCAGTAGCGGGTATGCAAGAGTCACACTGTGATGTTTCTCTCCCTCTCTTTCTCCTTCCCTTCCCTTCTCTCTAAAACTAAATAAGGTCTTAAAAAAATAAATTTATGAGATATTTTGGAGTGACATCAGAAAAATGGTGGTATGACAAATCCCCTTGGCTTCTCCCCTTTAAGTTTCAACAATTTGAACAGCTCTAATTCAACAGAGGTCATGCACTGAAACATCTAAAGGTAGGCAAGTGGGAATGAATTGAGGAGGCAAGAAGGGAGAAGGGCTGGGACAAGCCACAGATGCAGCCCTGCAGCTCCAGAGCTCGTGGAGGGGCTCAGGCCAAAGAGGGGAGGAATCGGGCTGTAGTTGGCACTCCCTTCAGCTGCGAGGAGCAAACATATTTGGTGGGCATTCCCGCAGGAGCGGGCTATACAAGCTGCCGTTGAGCCAAGTGACCTGGGCAGGGACACAGCACAGAGGTGAGGCCATGGTTGTCTGATGGGCAGCCTTCCATACAGAGAAACTAAGGCATGGAAGCCTGGACTCCTCTTGACCTCCCAGAGCTCACCTCCCTTTGCCCTTGGTGTCAGGTTGCAAAGTACCTTATCTGCAAACTCAAGAGCTGGTACTTTAGAATCGCTTTTTCTCTGAACAAAGGGTGCACTCTGTGACTCCTGGGATCTGGGGGCACAGGAGTACTCCTCAGAGGTTCAAGGTCAACACTACCAGGAGGGAAAAGCAACTTAGAAGGCAGCCAGGTTACCCCAGGCAAACCCTGCGACCATGCTTCATGGCATACTAATGACAGTGCTGGTTGTGGGGGACAGCACTGGGATTTCATGGACTTGGAGCCCCATCATCCACCGCATTCCCCTGCTGGGTTGGTCCCCTGTGACTGGGATGACTAGATCACAGGGTAGGCACCCGCCTTCCCATTTTTACTACCCTGCGGAGAAGTGGGGGAGAGCGAAAAAAAACTTGTGATTCAGTGCTACCTACTGGAAAATAACAAAAGACTTTTTTATATCAATCTATTAGGGAATTGCCATTCTTACACAGATGCCTAGGCAGAGAAGGGATCTATCAAGTACCATGAATAACCAAAGTAGTGAGGCAGTTCAGAAAGAAAATGAAAAAATCTCCAAAAAACAAACTTAAAGACATGGAAATATGTGATTTAAATGGCAGAGAATTCAAGATTGCAGTTCTGAAAAAACTCAATGAGATGCAAGAAAATACAAATAGGCAGTTTAATGAACTCAGAAACCCAATTAATGATCAAAGCAAGTACTTTACCAAAGAGGTTGAAACTTTAAAAAAAAAACAAATAGAAATTCTGGGGATGAAGAACTCAATAAAAGAGATCAAGAATGAACTAATGAGCATAGAAAACAGAGCAGACCAGATGGATGAAAGAATTAGTGATATCAAAGACAGAAATCCAGAAATGATGATGAGAGAAGAGAGAGACTTGAGCATAAATAAAAATGAAAGACTTCTATGAGAACTATCTGACTCCATCAGAAAGAGCAATACAAGAATAATGGGTATACCAGAGAAAAAAAGAGAGCTAAAATGGAACAGAGAGCCTATTCAAACAAATAGCTGGTGAGAACGTCCCAAACCAATGGAAAGAGCTAAGTCCTTGAATCTAAGAAGCAAACGGAACAGCTAAATACCTTAATCCAAAAAGGCCTTCTCCAATGCACACGGTACTAAGCCTGTCAACAATTAATAAAAAGAAAGAATTCTCAAGGCAGCCAGAGAACAGAAGAAAGTAACCTATAAAGGAAAGCCCATTAGGTTATCATTGGACATCTCGGCAGAAACTCTATATGCTAGAAAGGAGTGGGAACCAATTACTCAAACTACTGAAAGAGAGAAATTACCAGCCAAGAATATCTCCAGCAAAGTTATAGGAAGAAGAAATAAAGACTTTTCCAGACATACTGAAGCTGAGGGAATTTATCAGCAGAACACTTCCATTGCAAGAAATACTCAAGAGGGTTATTCAACCTAAAATGAAGAACAAAAGGTCACAAAACTACAAGTAAGATGACCAACAGACTTACAGCATAAACAGGGATAATTTGTGACAACAAAACCATAAAAAGGGAAGAGGTACTCGTCAGAATTTGCAAAAAAGGATGGAGATCAGGCAAAGGACTACTGTACATGTGAAACCTTCTTTTTCGTAAACCTAATGGTAACCACAAACCAAAAAACCAAAAACGGAGACAAATAACTTAAAAAAAGTTAAGGAAAGTGGTATGGGATATCACCAAACAAAAACGACAGAGAGAAACACAAAGGAAAAGAACCAACAGAGGCACAGAGTTACCAGAAAACAAAACATAAAATGGCTACAGAAAGTCCTCATACAGCAATAATTACTCTAAATGTATTGGTAAATGGACTAAGTTCACCAAAAAAAACAGCACAGGGTACTAGACTGGATGAAAAAACAAAATCCAACCATACGCTGCCTTCAGGAGACACATCTAAGCTGCAAAGACAAAGACAGACTCCAAGTGAAAGGGTGGAAAATGATTCCCCAAGCACATCACACCCACAGGAAAGCAGGTGTAGCCCTACGTACATCGGACAGAACAGATCTCAAGATAACCAAGGAAACAAGGAAAAAAGATGGACATTTTATATTGGTAAAGGGGACACTGACTACCTAAGAAGACATAACATTTCTTTATATATATGTACCATATCAAGGTGCACCAAAATATATAAAGCAACAACTAACACAATTAATGGGAGAAACTGACAAAAACATAATGATAGCCGGGGACCTAAATACTCCATTGACAGCTCATTCAAACAGAAAATCAATATGGAAATATTAGCTTTAAATGACACGTTAGACCAAATGGGCATAACTGACATTTATAAGAACATCAGATTATACATTCTTTTCCAGTGCGCATGGAACATTCTCAAGGCTAGAACATAGTTGGGTCACAAAACTAGCCTCAAAAAATGCAAAAAGACTGAAATCATACCAAGCACATTCTCTGACCACAATGCTTTAAAATTAGAAATCAACTGCAAAAAGGAGATAATGAAACCCACAAATATGTGGGTCAAAGAAGAAATGAAAGGTGAGATCAAAAGATATATAAGACAAATGAGAATGACAAATGTATCAAAACTTCTGGGATGCAGTGAAAGCAGTAATAACAAGGAAGTTTATACTTACAGTCCTGTCTCAAGAAATACGAGAAATCCCAAGTAAACAACCTAACATTACATCTTAAAGAACTAAAAAAGGAGAAAGCAACCCAAAGTCAGCAGAAGGAAGGAAACAATAAAAATCAGAGCAGAACTGAATGAAATAGAAAACAAAAAGACTATACAAAAATTAATACAACAAAGAGCAGGTTCTTTGAAAAGAGTATCAAAATGTACAACCCCCTGGCTAAACGAAGAAAAAAAATGTAAAGACTCATATAAACAATATCAGAAACGAAAGAGGAGAAGTTACCGGTACTGCAGATAACACAGACATACAAAGCATTGCACCAGAACACTCTGAAAGTCTATATGCCACCAAATTCAATAACCTAGAAGAAATGGATAAGTTCCTAAAAATATACATCCTTCCTGGACTAAATCATGAAGAACTGGAAAATCTAAATAGATCTAATCAACAGCGAGGAAATTGAAACAACCATCAAAACCTCCAGGACCAAATGGCTTCACCAGTAAATTCTTTCTACCAAACATTCAAGGAAGATTTGAGACCTACCCTTCTCAAAATCTTCCAAAAAAGTCAAAGAAGAGGATACTTCCCAACACATTTTATGAGGCCAACGAAACCCCAAACCTAGCAAGAATAACACACAAAAAAGGATACTACATACCAATATCTCTGATGAATAGATGAGATATGTATTGTTGTAGTCAGTTTTTGTTTAGATGCAAAAATCTAAGCAAAATTAAATACAACATTACATTATAAAAGTAAAAGATCAAGTGGGGTTCATCCCAGGGGCAAGGATGGTTCAACACATGCAAATTGATGGATGTAATAACACCCCATTAACAAAACAAAGGATAACAATCTTATGATGGTATCATTAGATATAGAAAAAGCACTTGATAAGATACAACATCCATTTATGATTAAAATATTCAATGAAATAGGTACAGAAGGAAAGTATCTCAACATAATAAAGGCCACCTATGACAAACCCTCAGCCAATGTTATACTCACTGGTGAGAAACTGAAAACTTTCCCTCTAAAATCAGGAATAAGGCAAGGATGCTCACTCTCACCACTCTTAGTCAACACAGTTCTGGAAGTCTCAGCCCAAGTACTCAGGCAAGAAAAGGAATAAAAGGCATCCAAATTGAAAATGAAAAAGTAAAACTGTCACTGTTGCAATGTGATTCTGGCATAGAAAACCATAAAGATTCCACCAAAGAATTCTAAGACACAATAAACAAATACAGTAAAGCTGCAGGATACAAAATCAATGTGCAAAAATCCACCACTTTCCCATGTACTAACAATGAAATTTCAGAAAAAGAAACATACCTAGGAATAAACTTAACAATGGATGTGAAGGACCTATATACCGAAAACTACAAGGCATTATTAAAAGATGTTGGAAAAAAACACAGTGAAATGTTCCATGCTCACGGACTGGAAGAATCAACACGGTGAAAACGGCTGCATCACCAGCTGTGTTCTCCCCTTAGCACTTTTCCTGCCCTATTTGTATCTCTAAATTGATTTTTATTGTCAAAGGGATTATTCTAAAGAAATAATCTTGATGAATTCTTACTACTTGAAAAAAAGGAGGTTTCAAAGCCATACATATATTTCTATTTCTTACCTTCTTCTTGACTTATTTTTTTCTGAGTGAAAGACCTTCGATTTCACCAACTGAACATTCGGTAGTAATATGCTTGAAATTTCTGTAAGATATAAGAAACATAACAGCGTTGACCTAGGGGTCAAGGGAATAGAGAGGTCACAGAGGGGAAGGGATCCTTCGAAGTTGAAACAAAAAGTTAAAAAAAAATACCACTAGTTCACGGAATTCAGAAAGTTTGTGGCTTCATCAAGGAAGAAGGGCAGTTGGTGTTCAAGACTTAACACCTGTATGTAGGTTCTCCCGTCAGCTGGTGACCGTGTCACCCACGAAGGTCCCGCTTCCTTCGATGGAGAACTCAGGGGTCACTAAAAGAAGTGAGACACAGCGCTTCCAAGCAACACTCTGCTGATATCCTCTCTTCAATTCTCTGCTCCAGTGACTAGTTTTGAAGGGGACTGCAGGAATACCTTCCACACTCAGCAGTGTGGGCGTCCGTGTGGAACAATGGAGGAGGTGTGTGGTGAAGCTGGGAAAAAACAGACTAGCCACAAATACTATAACATAGTTGTTAATTCAGGGTGATGGAAATATAAGCATTCTTGTGTATTTATAGTTTTCCTTGCATTTTAAACTCATCCAAAAAATGAGAAGAAAATGCATAATAAAAATACTTGGATATCAGAGTTAGATGGTCCACCCTAAATCCTGGCTACAACACTACATGCTTGTGTGACCTTGGGGAAGTTATTTAACTTCACAAAAGTTTGTTTTTCCATCTATAAATCAAGCCTTACACAACACTAATTCTGTCACTCAGAAGTCTGTGGGGGAGAGGATGGACCAGTCAGTCAGCTCAGGGCCCTTCAGTGGCTTCTGACGTGAGCGACACAGGCATGCGGACGGGGGCGCACACTAGGAACTCACAGGAGTCTAACCGACCTGGCCTCGTCTCTGGGCCGGGCTCCAGCCCTGACAGCGGCAGCACAGGGCGGCCTGGGACAGCCGAGCAGTGGCCCTGTGAACCCTGGCACTGTCCTAAATCCCGCAGCCCAGGGGAGGGACAGAATGAGGCCCTAAAACACTGGTGAACAGAAACACACAAAAAGACCAAACAGGGAAGTAGATCATTATTTCATCACTGACTTCTATCATCAAATAGTAATGTCACACATCGTGGTCAAAAAAGCAATTACAAATAAATTGTAATTTAAAAATTTCCATTTTATGAAAACAAACATGTGATTATGTAACTACACAGGCATTCACCAACTGGACCGACGCAAACCACCTTCCTCATCACACACGCCTAGCGCCACGCTCGGTACGGAGCAGGCACCGGCGCGGACTTCTTACTTTGGTAGCTGATCCCTAACAGCTGACAGCTGAAAGAACATCTCAACTAACGGAAAAGCCCAGAAAACCTCCAGAGACAGAACACGTTGTCAGCGTCCAGGTTATGAAGTGTGCCCATCCAGTGAAATCACCACCCTCAGACGAGTCATCGCACCTCGGTCACTGGGCACCCGAAGGCTGTGGCCGCCCCCCGCCCAGTCCAATCATAGCTGTGTCTACAGGTGCTTTGGCTTCGGAGGGGCCGCAAAAAGGGAAATCACTCAAACCCACCTGCACTGTTACTTTAAATAGAGGGCTTCTCAGAGTTCTTAATGTTAATGCGCATTCTCTCAGAAGAGAATATATTCTGCAGTGTTTCTCAATTTTGTCTGAACAAAAAAACCTATTTTAATTTTCAGAGCCTCTGGCAGGACTAGAATTCCACACTTTGGGAAATCCTGTCCTAGAACATCTTTGCATTCACTGAATTGAGAAACCAGTTTCTGTGAATTAATAAATAAAGATTTAAGGGTAGTTTGGAGTAAAAAAATAAATTTTTGAACAAACTAGTTCAATTACTTCAAAAACCTTTTCAGCGTCATTTGCTAAGGCTGAACACACATGCGCCCCACGACACAGCAACACCACCCCTAGATACAACACTCACTGTGTACGTGGATGCGGACACCAGAACACGTCCAAGAAAGCTCGCAGCACAACCGGGAATCAACCCACAGCAGAAGAGAGAAACAAACTTACATAACAGCACAGTGTACAAAATGTAACAGAACAAACTACAACCTCACATGACATCATGGAGAATCCCCTAATATAATGTAGAGCTAAAGGAACCAGACACATAAAGAGGAGACATTATTCCATTTACACAGAGGCAAAAGCAGGCAAAAGTAATCCATGGGGTTAGAACTGAGGACTTAGGGATGTGGGAGGAAATCAATTGGGAGGGGCTGAAGGGGACTTTCCGGGGTGCTGGCCATATTCTATTCCTTGACCTACATGGTGGCTACAGGTGTATTTACTTGAGTAACTCGTCTTCAAACTTGTGCACTTTTCTGTTTGTTTGTTACACTTCAATAGAAACATTAAAAAAGTCTGGCCATCCTGTCAGTCAGTTTGCACACCTGGCGACTGTGCAGTCAAGTGTTGGCAGGTGTCTACGTTCTGTGACAGCCCCTGGCGTGCCCCAGTCGCGGTGAGAGCACCAGCAGGTGGTGCCGGGCACTGACCCATGTAATCTTCAAGAGAGTCCACAAGTTAAGGCGCTTTTCAAACCTTTATTGTTTGCATTTAATAGGTAAGGAAACTAAGACTTGGAAGAGCCAATAACTTGCCCAAAGCTGCAGGCTTATAAGTGGTGGGAGACAAAATCAAACAGGACTCCAAATCTCAGGTTCATGGCCACTACACTCCTATCTACCCTAGGGAGTCTGCTGCGTGCCCCTAGACCAGAGCTGGTCGGAGCGGGTTTTAATTTCTTGCAACCATTGAATCTTGATAGAAACAGTAAAGCATCATCACAACCTTACTGTCTTTAAGCAAAAAGACTCAAGATTCTCACTCTCAAAATCTGAAATATGCCCTGACTGGCGTGTGAACCGCAGGGTTGTGGGTCTGATTGGTTCCCGGTCAGGGCACAAGTCTGGGTTTTGGGCCGGGTCCCCAGGGGGCGTGTGAGAGGCAACCGATCGATGCTTTTCTCCCTGTCTTTCCACCACCCTTCCCCTCTCTCTGAAAATAAGTATCTTTTAAAAATCCCTGAAACATGAAGTATTAACAACAGTAATAGTTAATAACTAATCATTCTTACAAACACAGACGTTTTATTTTGCAAGAAAAATATGCACAAAAAAAACCCTAGGAAGTAAATCGGGGTCGGGGGAACCCAGAGAAATCAGCTCAAAAGAGACTCAATGCTCCAGAGAAACAGAATGGAGTCACTGCAATGGTGTAATTATGCAAACCGAAGTAACCTGGAATTCCTTCCTGGGATGCAAAAATGTTGGTTACTTTTCTGGAAAAGGAAAGCAAACTTAATTATTTTTAAAAATATGCAAAATATTTTCTAATTGCAAATGTAACATATGTTCATTAGGGAAAATTTTGTGAATGCGAAAAGGCACAAAGATAATAAAAGCTTAAAGATAACATTACCATTTTTAATGAAGATTTATCAAGTCTGTCTCTCTATCCCATCTGCTTCCATTGCCTGCGCCCATCCCTACCCCAGCCACAGAGGCTTCCGGTCTGACCCCTGACTGTGTCCACCTCTTTCCCACCCTTGCAGCATCTGCACTTGCTCTTCCTCTAATTCAAAACTTGGTTCAGGGGCAGGGGTGTGAGGGAACTAAAAGGTAATGGGGAAAAAAAAAAAAGCTGGTTCTGGAGAAGGCTGGTTCTTTCTCATGCCGCAGGTCTCTGCAGAAAGTCATCTGAGAGCGCCCTTCTTGGACCTCCCATTCCAAGTAGTTCCCCCAAACCCTTGTTTTCTGTGGCAGTGATTTCCACACGCGTGTAAACATGCAGTCCTGAGAATTTACACGTTTTGAGCACAGCTCCGTGTGATTCTTGTGTGAGCAAGTGTGGATCATGTCTGTGGAATGGAAATTCTCTAATAGGAATTTGGCAAAGATGTATCTTAAAAAATTCTAGCTTGCTGTGCCCTGCATATTACTTTAACCTGGTCCTATCTGCCACCGGATCCGAATTTACATCCAATGCCTTGCTATGAGTAATCCTACCTGTTCTGCTTAATCTCATGAATAATCAATCCAATGTAAATTAGCCCCTGATAAAAACCTGGCTGGGCAAGCCACAAGGCTTTTTCCTGAGATGGGAGGAATCAGCCACGTGGCCCCGGTCTCTCTTTCCCTGCGTGTCTCGGTATGAAATTCATACACGCATTGGGTCACGGTCACCCACGGGTATCGGCAGGCCCGATCTACCCCGTGTCAGTTTTCTATCGCCTCCCGCACTTTCCTCTCCTCAGCATTTAAACCCTACCTGAAATTTTTTTTGTCTGTTCCTTTCACAAGAATGTGAAATTCGAGAAGGAATGACCTGCCCATTGCCATATCCCTGGTGCCTAACACACAGTGGGCGCTTGCCAGACATCTGAACACTATGCAAATGGTCTGGTAATGTGCTTTTTTATACTTAATACATTGAGAAAATATTCCCAAGAACAAACTGAATCCAAAAGTAAACTCCCGAATTTGTTAGACGATGCTTCCTTTTCTTCAGCTTTATTCTTATATGCTACCCCGATTCTGACCATGTGCAGTTTAAAAGGTCCAGACAGGAAAAAAAAGTTTCAATGAAAATCAAGCATGCTAGATTCAGGACCAACCAA